>JAJJMA010304518.1:0-10296 GCA_023529015.1 Papaver nudicaule | reverse complement strand
TTGAATGCAACAAGAACAGGAATGACCTGTTGAGCTTCTTGACAGTATCCCAATATTAGGAGAGAAACACCGAGGTTGCATAAAGATAGGCAAACCATGAGATCCAGGAGTTACAGTCTTTTTTATACTACGCACATTTTAGATCTCTCAACTCATTAGATAGTTGTTTCAGGTAGTGATCCTTTTTCAGAAATGAGCTGGAATAGTTTTCATGCTTCTCCAGAACTTGTTTGGATGCCATCTGAGACTTCTTTGCTTTGTCTGAATTAATAACAGTTTTGTCTTTGTTTTTCTTGTGATTGCTTTTGCTGAGATTTTTACCTGTTGACCTCGTTTCAGTGCCAGGTTCAATAGATTCTCTGGAGGAAATACAGAACTTTGTATTTAGAATCCTTATAAAATCTTTTGCAATAATATCATCAAGATCTTGTCTATTTAGAATGTTGTCAAACAACTCTTTAATAGACAAGTCACAAAAGACCCGAGCAATTTGATCAGATTCAAGTGATGCGTTGATCAGGGATTGCAAGTGACTGATATTAACTGAGTTTTCTGCAACTGAAATCTTCAATGTTTTGGCAGATTCTTTTAGAGATTCATTTTCCATGTTCAACTCCTTAATAAGTTGACCCTTATCCCTGATGTTTTCTTTTGTATGAGTCAATTCAGATCTCAATCGCTTGTTTTCTGATTTGATTATATTTAAGGGTGTTAAGAGTTTGGCCAATAGAACATTAGCTTCACCTTCAGCATGTGAGTCTGATATGTCAGATCCGTAGTAGGAGTTATTGCCAAAGATAACATGACCACGATTAGGTAACATATCAGGACCTTCTTGTAAAGGAGTGGTTGCAACAAGTGTAGAACCAGAACAGGAATTAACAGCATTTTGTGTCAAGTTGTCTAGACATGAATCAATGTTCTTAATCATGTTTTTTCTTATAGGTTGGATCGAGCCAAACACAGATTGTTAGATCTTAAGGTGTTTGCCTGCTCTGATACCAATTGAAAAGACGAGGGTACCGAGTACACCACCAATCTTTTATTTTAGTCCACCTATAAGCCAAATCTTGAACGGTTCCTGTAATCAAGAACTCAAGAACAAGATCTCTTTCGTCACTGATTGATGCACACGAGGGAGTCAATACTAGATCTGAAAGGTTACGTCAACAACCAAGTACGATACTTTAATTATAAATGACAAGTCAAATATAATGTGGAAATAAAGTAAAGTACACACAAGAATTTTGTTAAAGAGGAAACTACAAACTCATATAAAAACCCCAGGACCTAGTCCAGATTGAATACTCTTAAGAATTAAGCCGCCAACACACGTACTTTCAGACTTCGGACTAGCTGGTGCAGACAATATGAACCTAATACGACTATTAGTCACAAATATTTCCCCTTAGTATTCCTATGCCTACAACCACAACAAGGTGGTCACGCACATGTACTCCCCTACGCAAACAGACGTCCTTTAAAGTCTTACAGAAGAGTTGCCTCACAGCCTGTCGCGAGGACTATCGCTACCCGACCTCCAATCAGACGATTACAACCTTATGGACAACAACCAAATAGCAGCAGGTCAAATCGCTAGATGATATCCTTGGAAACTAACATATATTTCACCGAAGTCGTTTTACACCAAGAACGAGGATATTTAAGTTTACTTGGTAATAAACCCCTCGAGATATCGATCAAGGTTTCAAAACCAAAACTCGTGAAAGAGCAACCTTGTCGTCCCAGTTGGAATCAAGCAAATAGCTGGAGCAAGTACAATATGATATGACCGTGAAGAACAGTGTACCTGAAAGAATAAATCCAATAACAACAATCTTGATTTCACTCAATATCTATAGTTTAGGCACACAAACCGAAAGCGATTTGCTGACAAATCCTGGTTAATAGATAAAGAGTACATATGTTCTAATCACAACGATCTTGAGTGGACTTATTGCAGAAGAGAAGGACCATAGAATAAACAAGATCGCAAGGTTTGATAGACGTGATAGAACAGAACACAAGTACAATGCAAAGAAGACTAGTAAACATAAACTAGTTTCCCGTAAGAGGTACTTCTAGGCTTCTCGATCCCCAAGAGAATACTTCCTCGCAATTCTAGACCGAGAGCAAAAGCTCAAAGGTAACTGAAAAGAAAAGCGTCAATCACAAGCTTATAGTTCCGAAGAAAAGCTTGGTAGAGGGACAAAGCTTTCAGGAGAGATACCACTCCTATTTATATTGACTAAGGCTTAGCTTTGAAATGAGGCTAACTTAATTTCGGAAATTCATTAAAGCACATTTCCATATATGTTCCGAAATACCTCACTTAGACTCATAACATTTAATGAGATCTAATACTTAACCATTTTACATTAAAAAAAATATATTTCAATAAATGTTTTGCCAAGAGCAATCAAAGCAAATAATACTCATTAGGTATATTTGGATATTTTATTTAATTCGAAATATGGTGCTTACCAAATATGCTCCCTGGGAAAGAGATCAATTCGAAAACGTGTCCTTTTGTTTCGAAAATATCCTTAAGGTATTATTACTTCCAAATGTCGTCATCATCTTTGATAATGTCGACATCACTTCTTAGGATTTGCTGGACGGACCAGAACGATCCAACCTTGTGTGTTAAGCTTAAGTGACCACGTAGGTTCAATGGACATTCCGAATCATACAAAAATATATACCAATAAAGTACGGTGCCATGATTCATCGAGTAATAGCAAAATGTTGAATCTCCTGAATTCTCGATTCCAATATAGATGATCACGTTAATGATATCCAAGAATTCAAATCAAAACATCAAATGATAAATCAAATGAATATTTGATCGAGTAGTATATCCATACGAAGATCTAATCACGTACAATATTGATCAGAAATCATGTGCCTACTAACTAGAGCGACGAACCATATTTCTGACTATGACAAACCAACTTAGTTGTACATTAAAGATGAACGAATTCGAACTTCAAACTGAGAATATCAAACTCATTAATTCGTTGAAGCACAAATCAAAATGGTAGAGTTTGAACTTAGAAAATACGCATTCTGAGATAACCATTTTTTTAGTCAAAATCTACATAGTGTTTGGAAGAAACCAAATTAAGGTTTCGGATCTTAAAGTTCATATAATTAAGGTTCCCAAATCAAGTTTCCACATAGCGAAACCAAAGTTTAGGTTTTGAACTTTAGATTTTGTTTTAACAAAACCATGTTTAAGGTTTCGAAACAAGAAACACATATTAGTCTCATCACAAATGTTTGGTGTCGAACTTGAGAGTCCATGTGGTCAAGAGACGTTTCAGCATCACACCTTTTTGTCCTTGATGCACAGGTTATATTTCCCGGTTCACATAAACCTTTAGGAAACCCCGGGGCCTTTTCGACCTGTTAGAACTCACATGGTTAAGAAACATTGGTCTCGATTCTCAAGTCCCTGTTATCCAGCAAACATCGTTTCGAACTCATGTTCTCTCATTGTTCACATTTTAAGTTTTGGACCGAATAGCTCATGGATGCGAAAACCAAATTATGGTTTCGAAATCAAAGTTTAGTTTTACCAAAACCTACATTGAGGTTTCGAACTCTGAAAATCCATAAGACGAGATAATCAAGAATATGGTTTCGAAATCTAAAAGTGTGATATGGCATACAAGATGTTCATATATAAAGAATCAAATAAATGATCCAGAACTTCAGTAATCAGAGCCAAACCATGACGTAGTATTCGAACTCATAACAACAACATATCGAGTCTACACAACATAAGTGTGAGTCACGATCTCTCTTACATTTAGCTCATACAAGTACGTGCTAATCATTCCGACAGAGTCATACTAGGTAAGTAGAGACACAATACTGTGATGGATTAAATCTCGTACTACTACCGAGACAACATCACAACTGCTATATCCAACCCGAAGGTTTTAGGAAAAACCTTATATTACTAAGAGAAGGAGAAGAAAAGAAAGCTCTAAGCAATATGGAACGTCATAACTACAACAACAATATCGCAAGCGATAAAGCAGAGTTATATCTTATGACACACTGGTCACAAGTGATCAAGTCATAACGTAAATCTCAAGCATTAAGTTATTTTTTTGTCTTTTGTAGCACAAGTGTAAAAGATAATGGAATCGCGTTATTTGGATTCACTAACCTCTTGAATGATGAAGCCGGATGTCTTCGTTTGATCTCCAGTCTTCTTCAACTCTTCAAATAGTGATTTTAAATCCTACTAAAATCTTCCACAACCTAAAGCTAACTTAATGATGACCTTACCTAATGTGTGTTGTTTAGCGATCGAGTTTTGATCACTAAAGTTGACAACTACGCTTGACATACCAACACTTAGTGAGGTTGACTGAGACATGCTCTAAAAAACACCCCCTTTGTCAATTCTAGTGACAAAAACTCTTTACATAGATAAACGAGAAATTGAAAACCTATGTTCTACGCTTCGAGTTCTTCTACTTAGGTTGTTATCTATGGAGGGGGGGTGGATAAAGTCAACAGTGTAACCCCAGTGCCCCTCCCACCCTCCTGTTGGCTATGGAGGCACCACTGAAGCGAGGGAAGCTATCTCGCTCAGCGAGATAAACTATATCGCTCACCTGGAGCGATACAAACTATATCGCTTGACCGGTCAAAACAGTGAAAGCGATATAACTTTCCTCACTTTAGTTTTTCTATATAAACCCAACCTTCTGTGCACCCCAACCATTCATTTCTCATCCAGTACAATACACTCTCATCCATCCCTTTCTCATCCAGTACGTTTCGCTTCATCTATCCCTTTCTCATCCAGTACCAGTAAGATACACTCTCATCCATCCCTTTCTCAGGTATCTCTCAACACGTTACGTATATCAAACTTTGTTTATAATGAAATCAATGTTTCCTATGTCCATGTTTTTCATATTCAGCCATTGATCACGTAAGGCTGGTCAATGCTTATGGGGTCGAATCTCCAAAGCAGTATACGAATAATAATTGTTACACATGTGGAGACAATGATCACTGGTCTAACCAATGTCCAAATCGTAAGCCAAAGATGGAACATGGAGGTTCTAGTACACCTCATCAAGCCAAAAATAATGATTGGGAGGAGATAAGGATTAAGTTTAAAAGAACCTTGTAATTTCAATGGCACACTGTTTCGAAAAAAAAACTTTCACCGTTTTCAGAACAAGGTTATTAGAACCACAGTGAGAGAATGACCGGATGTATTACAACTTATTTAAAAGTAAATGACATTCAAGTACTTTAGTAGTTTGATCGCAGTTAGCCGTTCTTGCTTTATAACATACGATCACCCAACATTTCATAAATATTTAACATCTCCAAAAAGAAACCAGGAACATGGAGTATAGCATATATAAAAGCGGGGCTAATCACAATAGGTCTCATAGTATCTCCATAATGCTTTCGGAATTGTCTGCACCACCACTGAAGTTGTCTTATCCTACCTCTCACTTCTTGGACTGTACGTACTTGTTCTCCGGCAATGCTTGTATATTCACGTAAGACACTCGACCAGAAGTTTGGATAACAAATGTTGTTGCGAGTAGCAGCCGCGTCCCAGATTCTGCAAAAACATGAAACCAAATGAATGTCTTGCTGAGCAGTAAAATATCCATCCATTGTGTGTTTTTTTAAATTGTATCTTTTCTTGCACTCCTATTGTTGTACACAACTCATTTATAGGGAGAAGACCTAATTTTTTAACAACCAAAAAATCAAAACCAAGATTTTTCTATGATTGAACGATAAGGAAACAGTGTGATGATAATGAGGAGAATTGAAAACACCAATATGGATATAGTGTAATAGTGAACGGATGAAGTAGCAAATCTAAAAAACCGTTACAAACCAAAAAAGATTCGTGTCAAACCCCATCCACCCGATTGAAACTACAGCTCTATGTTCAACGACTCAGATTAAAGCGAGAGAATCTCTATCGCTAGGGCGATACAGTCTATATCGCCCAGCGAGATAGTTTATATCGCTTTCAATATGAGCCACTGAAATTTCAAATTCAAACGGATCTATCATCATCCAGCGGCTATGGGATTCTGGAATACAACGGCTATTTATTCAAATTTTCGGCTATAAATAGAGAGTCTTAAGAACAAGCAAAACACACAAAAATTATCCTTCTTCTTTAGTTCTACTGTCAATTTTAGCAACCATGGTTAACTTCACTAAAAAAGAAGATGTAGCATTAGCAAGAGCATACGTCTGCATTACACAAGATGGTGGTATTGGTATTAATCAAGCTGGTTCGACATTTTGGGCACGAGTTGAGGCTGAGTACCTGCGGGTGAAACCAAATACTAATGATCGTAGCAGACACTCTCTCCAAAATCGAATTTGTCTTCTTAGGAAAGAGGTTAAACTGTATGTGTGTTGTGTTGCAAGGCATCTCAGGAACATGAAGAGTGGGTGGTGTGAGGCTGATTGCGTAAGTGTAATTGTTTTGCCATTTCCCATTTTACCGTGTGTACTACATGTTCTCTAATAAATTTTGAGCTTGTTGTTTCAGTACAAAGCCGGTTTGGAAGACTACGAGGCCGGACCACCCAAAAGGATCTGGAAACATGAATAAGTGTTTCAAATTTGGAGGAGGGCAGGCATCGAGGATATGAACCCGGAAACCTGTAATGAAAACAGGGATGATGGATCTCAGAATACCCCCTCTGTTGCCTCTGCTTCTCAACAAATGGAGCTTGATGAAGATGGAAATCCAACTGAAGGTGTCACCCAGAATGGAGAAAGGGGTAGGTTCTACGAACGAGACTTGCCTAGAGAACACAAAGGTCGTGATGCCCTAAAGCGTGATAGAGAGTTTGCTAGAGCTGAGTCTAGTGGAATCTCAACCCTCAATGACCTCATCCGAGATGACAATTCCTTCAAAAGGGCACAAAGCGAAAGAGACTCGTCAATATTCTGTGAGTATGTGGATATCAAACAAATGAAATCCGACATGGAAATTTTAGAGGTCGACACGGATCACATGCCCGATTGGAAAGCGGAGTTTTACATTAAGGCTAAGAACAAGGTTCTCCGCCGCAAGATTGCGGGACAATAGGCTGAATGTTTTCCATGATAACTGGGCTTGCTTAACTACTACTTTTAAGATTTCTGTAACTGTATTTCCCTTCCATGTTTTTTTTTTTTTTTAGATTAAGTAGTACTTTTTTTTCCGTTTGTGGATTTCCCTTCAACCAATGTAACCCGTTTGCCAATCAATATAATATGTTTGATAATCTTGGGTTATTAGTATGTAGATGTTTTGCACAAAATGTGGATGGAAAAAGGAGTGTCGTCCAATGGGGAGGCAAAAAACTGAATGGGTAAATGTTATTCGAAAGGCCAGAATCGGGAGCGTAAGCGGAGTGTGACAACAAACGTATCACAATGGTAACCTGTGTAACCAGGGTGTTAATAAAAAAAGGTCAAACTGAAAGCGATGGAAAGTATCCCGCTATCCAGAAAGTGAGATAGTTTATCTCGCTAAAGTGAAAGCGAGGGAGATTCCATCGCTTTCTCAGCGATACAAAATGTATCGCTTTCCTCCAAGTTCCGGGAGGGCAACTGGGATTCACAGCGTCTGTGAGGGAAGCGGAGAGAGAGGAGGGAATAGACGACGGTTTTCAGTCACATCATTCCCTCCTTTCTCTCCATAGAAAACAGCCTTAGCTTGACAGCACACCAATAGTACCTGCAAAATATGTCAGTCTGCAAACAAGATATGTACTATTGAAAAATCATATGATAACTAATACACTTACTCCCCCTGAATGAAAGTTCGGATGTCTATCAAGTCCGACGTATTGTTATCAACTGCAGCACAACGCGAAAGTCTACAATGCTAGTAACCATTAATAACATCTAGTGTTACTCCCCCTTAGTTAATGCTTTCATTCATTTTTCAATATACGCGCAGGCATTTTTCTCCCCATATGACACTGCATACTGTCAAAGACCAAGCATTGAACGAGTCAAGCTATCAATATTTCTCCCCCTTTTTGTCAAATAGAATTGACAAATGGTCTCGAAAATATTTGGGTTCGAGATAAATGCTCAAGTTCCGAGAAACTCGATTCAGCATATAAGAATGATTGCATTCATAATGGTCGGCATTTCAACAAGTTACACAATATATATATAAAAATCAGCATAAGTAACCTGTCAGGAAATATAAAAGATATAAGCAGATATGAGTTATATGCCCTGTATATTCCACAATCACGCTCCCCTAAAGATATATTTCTATTAAGCACAAGTTCACAAAAGAACTCCCCCCCATTGGTTGTCATTCCCTCAGACATGAGAACAACGACAATAGTCTTTTCCAGTGAAAGACTAAGATCTGGTTTTGGATTTTCGAACACGTTCGTAGTCTTACTAGATTATACCAAAACCAATGATTTATGCGTATACTATAATTCCAGTCATAAGACATCAAGGAATCCAATAGCATTGTGACTAGCATAAAATCAATCTCCTCCTTATATAGTTACACTTATACCTGCGTACAAAGTCATTAGTACAAACATAACAGCCACAAATATAAGGAGGCCGAGATATCAATATATTTAAATAACAATTATATAGATCAGCTCCCTAGGAGATAAATGTATAATCTTGATAACTTGCAATAATATTCGTTAATGGATTGGAAATATTATATCAAAATGTTGCATTCGAAACTCACGTGAATATTTAGGTTTTTTGATTTTCTACTTTTTATATTTTTTTCCGAATAAATATTCATAATCGAAACAAACATTTTAATTTTCTGCATGTTTTTAATCTTTTGTTATTTTTCAAATATTATCGAAACTGACATAAGAAATTAGTCTTGACTAGATTCGAAACTTTCGTACTATTTGTTAATTTTGCTTTTTCCAAAAAAAATTGATTTTCGAATATTTTAACATAGAACCGAAACTCACGTAAATTTTTTGATATTTTTGAAACACAACTATATCACAAAAATTAAAAATAACAGATCAAAATAGAGTATTATTAATAAGAACCTTTATTTAATAATTTCGAATAACATAGATTTTTATAACTAAAACAAAGAAACCCTAACTCTTCTATCTTTTATCAACCACGGAGATGCTCTAGATAACATGTTTCTCTTGAATGTCCTTAGTATGTTCCTGATACACATCAAGAGATTTAAGCAAATCTTCAATGTTTTTCAGAGACTCACTTGACAAGTTTTGCTTATGAACCACTTGATCAGCATAGCTCTTAAGAAACACCAACTTGGAGCACAAGTCATTCATTGATTCATCTAACTTGCTTTGTTCCTTGAAGGAAATTTCTAGTTGATTCATGATTGTCCTAAAATCCCTTTTTATATTAATGATCAAGTCAAATTGAATAAGATCTTTCTTCTTTCCTCCAAACTTATCAATATAGCATATCACTGGAATTCCTTCAGATAAATCCATATGGGTTCAGAATCCATGTTCGAAATAACAGTAGACCACTCTTTCATACGAACACTTTTGCCAGTATCTATGTTCTTGATTTCAAGAAGAGATGGAAGACATTGTATCGAAATACAAGTCTTATATATAGGCATAGGGTGTAATGAAAAGGAAACTACTTCTGAAAATACGTGATTTCCAAAAATAATTAGGTCTTAATTTCGAAACCGTGTGCTATAGGGAAGGAATATCTTGAAGAGTATTTCGAAGGGATCCGGTTTCCAAAAGGTTCTAGAATATTCGAAACTAATTATTTATTATATTTATTTATTTAAAGTATATTATTAATAATAATATATTTTGTTTTATTAATATCTAACACACATTTAAAAAAAAATATTTGTGGAAGTATGTTATACAAGAAAAACTAATATACATACACTGTTATCATGTCACTTGTTCTTTAAGTAACTGATTTTGCTTGATAGGACACATTACGAGATTGTGTCTTACATGATTTCTTTTGAAATTGGATAATTTCTCCAGAACCAGCATTGTTACTTAAATGAAATGTGTCATGAGTGAAAAAGCACAGGACCAAAATACAACCAACTTTTCGTTTGGGCTCGTGAGTCTTATGGTCAGATCTGGACGATCTAAAAAATCAATATCCAAATCTGTATAACCCGAGTTTGGATCTCAAAGGATCAGTCCGACACAAGACAAGGTCTTGGTAACTTCTTGTTGTAAGAGATATCTTCCGGGGAAGGTAGTTTTCTATTTTGTAGCGCTGTGGAATTTTATTGTAAAAGGTGTTTCATGGCTC
>JAJJMA010304504.1:4981-20644 GCA_023529015.1 Papaver nudicaule | reverse complement strand
AGGAATAGCGGGGAGAGCTAATACCCACAAACCATCCAGAGATGCCATCTCGACTGATTGTAAAGAAACAAAACGACAATTGAAAAATAGGCAATTGGAAAACGCTTTTTTTATACTGACAAAACTAGCACATTTAATGCAAAGGGAATTGCCTTGGGCATGAATGACATGTGTCAAATAAAGATACGTTTCCATTAAATTAAAAAAGCCATACGGCATCTACATAGGGAAAAGATTAGACTAACAGCATGACCGCGGGCGCGCCCACAGCTATAGCGCGCCTACATCGTTCAAGTTCCGCGTCAATGTCCTTGACAAAACGTTCGGCCTCCAAGAGGCCACTGAGAGCGCTAGTACGACGATCATGAGTTCGGTCCATTCGCCTACGAAGCCCAATCTCATTATGTGAACCAAACTGAACGCCGGGAGCGTGACCGGCAACACAAGCGGCCTCCCACTCAGCGTGATGTTCGTTCCAAATCTGTTGAAGAGCCTCATAGTCTTCTCGCCTATGCGTGACTAACAGCTCCATCTCTTCCTTGACTGATTCCAGTCGCCCAATTTCTTGCTCTAAATCCAAAGGAGTAGACATAGACGGCGCCGAGGACAAGGATACAAAATAGCCGCGTAAACGAAACGCCATTTGAAATTATTTGCAAAAAAAAAAAAAAACACAAAAACACACGAGAAAAGAGAATGGGATGAAAAAAGATAACGAAACACACAGATATATATATATACATCCTCAAGAGTCAACATTCCAGGGGTACATTTATTACTACACAGAAATCGAAAAGACAGCTCCCTTGGCCGAAAAACATCCCTTCTGGGCACTTCGATTCCGAAACGAACGAAACAAAACGAAGGCAAGGGCTAATGATGCATTTATTATGCGCAGAGCCCGAGAGCTGTCATATAAACTCAAAGTAGAGAATACCCGACGCGCCCTACAGCTTCGAAGGCGCTCCAAAGAAACTTCATCAGGCTCGTGCCCAGATAGTCTTATCCCTTCCACCAAGGAGTTTACTTCGGCAAACTCAAGACAAGAGTCATCTGACAGCTTCCCAAAATAGGCAACTACTATAGGTAAAACAAAGCTCGCCCTGCGCAAACGTTGAATCTCATTACCAACCTCCTCGCGAGATAGCGCCATATACACAAGTATCTGCAGATTAAAACGGGAGGATGCAAACAAACCAAATGACCCAGAAATTAAAAAAAAAACGGGAGATAGCGCCATATACACAAGTATCTCATTACCAACCTCCTGCTCTAGTCCGCCAAGGGCATCAGTAACACTATTGAACTCCAGGGCGATCTTCCGCTGTTCCACAGTTTTAGCCTCAACCTCAGTAGTCAACCGCTCCCTCTCATGGATTAGCTGCTCAATCTCGACAGATAACTTCGAGGCTCTGGGATCAGGCTTGGTTCTCGCCTTCTTTAATAGCTCTCGTAGCCAAGCAACGTTGAGTTGCATATACTCTGCAATGGAAAGAGCCCCCTCCCATTTCGTCATTTGGCTCTCGGAAGGAGGGTCCTGCTCAGCGCCATATAGGCCAGCCGCCACAACTAGTAGGTCACGGACCATCTTCACTTGTACCGACGCACCGAGACTGTCCGCCATATTCGAGGACACGATATGGCCATGACGCCTCAGAATTCTAGTATAAGTGCCCGCGTGCACTGAAGGAACCCAAAACCCATGAACGAGCTCAAAAGCCTCATCCTTAAAACCGATATCTGACCGATAAAAGGCTCGTTCGAACAGGGGCAAAATAGCAGCATTACGAGCTGTGTTAACAGAGGAGGAGCGAGACGTATTAACAGCTGGAGAACGAGTCGCAGCAGCGGCAGGTGAACCTAACACCGCTGAAGCCGAGGGCCGATTGACAATCTTGTCATTTCTAGGAGGCAAAGAGCTACTCATGCGCTTCTCACTACCCGCGCTGTCAGTTTCTTTGTTCACACGCTTTCCCATACCCGTTTCCTATCAAAAATAATAAGAATAATAGTAATGTCAGTAAAGCCATACAAAAAAAAAGGGGATAAAACACACCCGGGGTAAGTCGGCATGGCTCACCTGCTCAATAGGCACCTAGGTCGCTTCCTCGTCGACGTCTGTATCACCTGCCTGCTCGTCTGAATAATCCCCGTCGAAGGAACCTAGGGTAAAACGTACAAGTTCAAATTCTCTCTTCATTCGCAGAGAAATGAAACAGATACCAGAGCCTTTATATAGAATAAATTTTTTTTTCCTCTTGCCTAAAAAGGGGGATTAAATGCGCTCCACGTGTAAAATTTAATGCATACCTGGATCAGACAGTACAAGGTGAGAAGACGGGCCCACTTGGTGTTCTCTCCCTGACATCGACGAACTGAAGGATTCCAAAATAGCAGACGGAGAATTCAGGGAATTAACATGACCGCGCCTAACGGAACAAACTAAAGGATTTAAACGCGTTAACTTCATCACGTCAGCCGGTTTGGGACCGGCGCTCTGATTACGACGTTCAAATTCCCGAACAAACTCAGGGTTGCTCGAACGAGTCGGGGTTTGTACGGACGCGGTACGTTTTCTCTTTGAGGAGGTTGATGGACGCGCCTGTTTAGTACAAGACTTGTTAGAAAGGGAGGATATACACCGAGGAACGGGAACTATGCCCGCTTCCCAGTTTCGTTTATCAATCAAGGCCTTCTCACGCCACTCACGCTCGGGCATGTTAAACCACTCCTCCAGAGACCGCTTGCGCGGTCCTGGATCATGAGCGCCGTCAGGCTACGGGCAAGCAGAAACTTAAGTAAACAAAATATCTGGAAGACAAACACACGAACACAAAATATCAAATTGATATACCAAAGGGATGGTCACTCACCAAAACACCTCTGTCCAACACAGCGCTGGGCGCTGAAGGAGATGGCTTGGGGACTCGAGTCGTCCGCGATCGTCCTTGACCGCCAGCAGCTTTTGGGGAGGAAAGGGGGCCCCTCCTTTTTGACTTAAGCTTCACAGCCGCGTCGGGATCTAAAGGAAGAGGACCCCAAGCTGTCTCAGAAGAAATCCGAGCACGACCCTTGTTCCCAGGAACCAACCTCAGAGGTTCTGCTACACTCTTCTCAAGCACAAAACGGCCAACATGGTGCATTTCGCAAAGCTCATCTTTATCCGGCGCGGGGTAGATGACACGGGCAGTGACCAGAAAGTTCATCACACGAGTTAAAAGTTCATTCCAGTAAAGACGCCAATCAGCGGAAACACGAAGGGTTTCTCGAGCAGGCTTTGGATAACGGATGGTAAAGGGGAGTGGACGGCAGCGAAGCGCGCCTCCTTCGGAATAGACAAATCTATCATAACAAACCTCAATTGAGGCATCGTTCAGAATAAGAAGAGGCAAGGGAGGCGGAGGAACCCCCTGATCAAAACCTGCTTGGCGGACAACCCGATCGAAATTATAGGCCTCAATAGAGAACGCGCCCCCGCAAAACCCAGGAAGGTAGCCAGAAGTACTGACAAAATGAAGTCCACTTCACTCCCCTGCCTCACCCTTCGAGAGTCAAGGATTTCCTCTTCATCCGAGTAAAAGGTATAAGGAACAGGTCCGACGCGACCATCAGTGTATGGAGAAAAACAAAATTTGGTCCCAATGTCCATATAATTGGAAATACTGTCAAGAGATTTGGGCGATTTCTGTTTGAAAAGGCGGGCACGGGGATAAGTATACACCATGGGATCCTGATAAGCTTCCCCATTCTCATCGACTCGTTCCTCAATGCCATTAAGGGTAAGCGTCGGCGCTGGCGGGCTGAACCCTGGAAACCGATCCCAAGACCACATCTGAAGGAAACTGGCAGGTACGAAAGTCTTGACCGTGTGCACATCAGCGGCCCTTTGGATATCGATCACGAGCAAGTCTAAATGGTGGTAAAGCCCGCCCAGGAACATAGGGCCAGAGGAAAGGATACGCCACGTGCCATTAGAATGGCCATGGGCATAAGCTCCTCCTTGATTGTGTCCCCTGGGCTAAATTCAAAGACATCATGACTCAACCAGAAGAGGAGAAACGCTGCTAGCTGCGCTTTCTCCGAATCCTCGCCATAATCCGGACATTTAAAACGACCTTCCACCATCTTCGGTGCCCAATACTTCACGAACAGTGGGTAAGAAGAGCGCCTTTTCTTTGACTTGCTTGAAGTCGTCGCTTCCACGTCACCCTCACCTAGAAGTCATAAAAAAGGGGTTAGTTGTGTGAAATAAAAACACTCGTATAGGGTAAGGAAAGAATAGAAGACGAGCCGGAAAACATATATACCCCGGGCGCCTTCATGTTCCTCGCCTCCTTCCACATCGTCGTCCTGAGCACCTTCAAGTTCCTTACCTTTCTCTGAGTTGTCCCCGGCTCCCCAACTGGAACGTCTCTCGCGATCTCCTTGGACTTCTTCAGGATAACCACTAAGTCCCAATCCTTTTCACGCATGCACCTTGCAATGGCGGACTGATGCCAATAACAAGTGCCGTGAACGGGCAACAGAGTAAAGGCAATCACGTCCTCGAGAGTAATGGTCGCCTCTCCCCAAGCGAAAAGGAAAGTATGGAACAGGGAAATCCAGCGCGTGACCAGCTTGGTCAGATCGAGGTTACTACGATTGCAAGAGCGACATTTGGACGCCTTGATGGCGTCAAGAACGCCAATTCCTTCTAGTATGCGAGCGTGGGACTCATGGTTCTCAATAAAGTCGACCCACGGTACCCAACCCTCTTGAGGCTTCGCTGTGGATTTGTAGACAATATTAGGAAGCTCATAATCGCCGCGATTTATAGCTAGACGAGGAATCTATTCGTAAGGAGGAAATGACCACTCGGCATTATCTGGCTTTAACAGCCACTCCGGTTCGGCTGGTAAAGGCGGCGGCAATCGATTCAGGAGGCGCTGATTGAAGAAGTCATCAGGATATTCGGCGCCAGGAAGAGGAACAAAAGCGCTCTGAAGAGAAACGCTTCGTTCAAACAGATTGTGAGAAAATAAACCGTCTTTCCGATCAGCGAGAGGAAAGACATCGAGATTAGGGTTCGGAGCGCCCTCTCCCTCTGGCGCGGCTTCAGGATTGACCTCGTCCTCATAAGTAGGGGCGAGTGTGTCGTCTTGTAACGGCTCGTCATGATCACTCATGGTAATAGAAGAAGAGAAGGAGAAGATTTTTTAACCAAGGAAAATTGGCTAGAGAAAGCAAAAGGTAAAAGAGTATTTATATGAAGAGGAAAAGTGTAACCGCTCGCCACCTAGACCACGATGCCAACAACCATGGACGTGCGCCGCCACGTAGGCCATGATCTCGACGGTTATGGGATTTGACGTGGGCGACGGCTAGGGGACTTGGGTTTCCATGGGTGACGGTCGACCCGGCACACTTTGCCCGCCCGAACCGTCAGGGGACTAATGTGGATACCCCAAGTTCATTAGGACATAATGGGATTGACACATACTTAGTTGAGTTTACCCAATTGGGCTTGGGTCTAGACATTTTGGGTGTTTAAGAAGTAAGGGATGGCAATTATGTTAATAAGTGACCAAGAGGACACATGGCAACCCAAGAGTGAAAGGGAGTCTCTATAAATAGGACCCTAAAAGGATCATTAAGGAGGACTTTTGGAGAGAGAAAGATAAGACTACACATTTGAGAGAGAGAGAGAGGGAAATGAGATGAATCGGTACTACCTCTGAGACTCGGATCGGATTGAGAGTATTACCCTATTCACACTAATTATCTTAATTATTCATGTTTTAAGTTAACAATTTTTTTTTTTCAAATAGAGGATATCGATATCAATCTATATTGTTCACTTTTATTGTGATGCTTTCATTCTCCGCCCCGCCACACTATAACAGGAACAATTACCCTACCCGGTGCGTAGCACGGGTTGCCGACTAGTATAGTTAATTATCGATTGCAGCATACAACTGAAGCAACAATTACTATTTATCCAATAAATATTTGTTAATTTGCGTGTGACGCCCTTCATCACACCATACCATAATTTAAAATTGTCGCAATTTAGTTTCTTATCCGACATTGTTTATTTTTAATATCTATTGGACCATCTAAGTCCATAATTAAATTAGAAATTAAATAAGAGATTATCTTAAATCGGCGTGATGCTTTTGATAATTAAATAATGAAAGCCTAAATATATAAAAAAAAAAAAGAATTTTCTCGATATGGATGCAACATCATCACCAAAATTTAAGGACCGATACTCTTTGGTCCATCAATCATCTCTGGTTGATGACTTGGAATTTTAGTGTCTACAATCCTTGGTTGGTGACCTGAAATCTTAGTGCTAGAAAGACAATAATTACTTAGAAGATCAAGTTGTTAAAGATGTTCAACAATGCCCAAATCAGCTGGAATTCGACACAATAATTGGTTATGTGGAAGTGTTAAAAGTGTAAAACCGTAAATGTAATTTTTTAAAATTAACAGATATACTGCTTATAAAGAAGAATACGTTATATCAATGCGTAATGGCGTAACAGACTTGGGCAAAAACCTATCACACCATCCATTCTAGGTGGTTGTCTAAAATGTACAAATAGAGAGTCCCAATTACATATTCACTTGTAAAGAGAGGAAGGACGTTGGGGAAAAAACCAAAGCACTCGAAACCAACAGAAAATAGATGACTTCAAAGAGTAAGAAACTAAATATGTTTGAAGGATAATTTGCCATAATCATTAATTGCAATACCATGAAATCTTGTCTTTATCCATTGTTAAAATGCTTATTAGAGGTTAAGTCTAGTTTATGTCTTGCAACCCAGACCGTGACGTGTATTTTTGTTGATTTTTCTCATGGTTTGTTTGGATATGGAAATTATGATTCCAAAGAATTTATAGTTCTGTCGGATTTCAAATCCAAGGAATCGAGTAAATTCGTGGAGCGTTTGGCAACTCCATAAGAAATCCTCTGGTTTGTACAAATTCCATATTTAAAATCCCATATGTTGTTTGGCATCATTTTAGTTTCCGAGGAAACTCGTAAATAATAACTAAAATAATAATATTAAATGCTTTTCCGTTTTCATTTTATGAATAAAAATAACAATAATAATTGTTATTATTATTATTATTATAAAAAATATTAATGTATAGAAAATATTAACGATAGTGAATATAATAATAAATATTAATAATTAATAATATAATTACTCGGATTAGAGTAAAAAAAAAGTGGACCCCAGAATCCCTCGTTCACTTTCCTAGCAAATCTTAAGGGTAGGGGTAGGACTCAGACTGGAGGATTTGGTGGAATTAGAAATCCCGAAGGAAACATGAATCCGAGGAATTCTGGCAAACAAATAATCCAGCAAAATTATAATTCCAGCAAATCCCCTGGTCCCATGAATCCCACTTTGAGAATCCTGCAACTAAACGCACCAAAAAATTGATGCTAAGTTTTTTTTTTATTTTTTTTGTTCCATTATTATAATCTCTTGTTTATATCAGGGTACCCAAATTTTTTTTGAATAAGAAAATTGGATGGTGTAGAGGTTCGAATCTGTGAACCCCTGCTGTGGTAGTGGGTTGTTAACCACTGAACCACGGGTTGTACCCAAATTTGAAATTTTCTTGAACACCTACTTATTCCTTTTAATAAATTTGTTGATGAATAGAGTTCTTGAATCCGAAAGGTTTGTTCTTTTATGTTGAATATCTTTGTGCACCAAATGGGAAGGATTGTTTCTTCTCCATCTATAATCGGTTGATGTGTTAATAATTGCAGTCGTTTAAAATTTTATCAAGTTTTCACTTTTGAATGATTTTTGATTATTGATGTTTTTTTTTTTGTTTTTTAGAGGTTAATACCTCAATCGTGTTTTAAATATTTAGCTGAGCGTTATTATCTCTAAACAGAATATGAGAAGGCCACATTAAAAGGTTATCTTGCAGTGAGGCCACATTGTAAGGTTATCTTGCAGAAAGACATAGAATGTACGCAAGTATCTCGAATGACAACCCGAAGTTCTCTGTGGCTTTGTTCCTTTATGCTGATGAAGCAGAGATCAAGTAAACTCTCTTCTTGTTATCCCTTTATGCTTTTGAATCACTTGCATTTTACGTGTCATTATATTAAGTTCCACTCACATTAGAAAATGATACTTGATGTTTTAGCTCAAATGGAAGAGCACATTGTTCTCAGCCACGTAGTTTAGGGTTCGGCGGCCACAAATGGCATTGTTATTTCAGTAGACCAAAAAACCTTACATGCTTCTGACGACAATATTAGGTCTTCATTACATATTTTGCTAGACCAATCAAATTGAAGATTATACCTACATATGAATAACCAAACACCCTTTTTTTTAAGGGTCCCAAGACTCCCAATGATTTAAAACTGTTTGATTGGTTTCAAAAGTAAAAATAGCTAGGATTATGGGTTCGAAGTTTTCCCTGTCAACAGAGCGGTATGAGGCGACAGTGGGCGTGATTACCCTTTTTTTATATATATATAAGAAGATGCATTTTATTGATTATTTGATCGGTGAGAGATTATCTCTATCGATCAACCTAGTAATCCATGGTTTAAAATTATAATAACTCTCCAAATTGAGCTTCTCTTTTCTGACATGTTTAGAAACATTATTAGAAGCTCTATTAAGTTCTCTACTAATTAAAGAAAATTTCCAAACATTAAAAGAAAACAAAAATCGTTTAATCTCTCGAATATGATGTTTATTCTCCCATCTAACTACAAATTCATCTTCATTGATTGCTTTAGCTACGATATCTGCATCCGCTTCAATGATTACTCTATCCAGCTCCAGCTTTAAAGTATAGCGCCCATTGAATCGCCTCCTTAGCCGAAATGCACTTTGCCTCCTCTACATCTAAAGCTTTTGCAATATAGTTTCCTTTGATCCCTTTGCAACAACCTGCACAATTTTGAAATATTAGACCGGTCCCAGCACATTTTGAGTCCAAATGATAAGAAGAATCTAAATTAATCTTGTTAAAGTCTACTGGTGGAGCTATCCATCCACTCGTAGTGATTGTTGTCCTTCTATTCATGGTGTTATGACCTGCAACAGACAACAACAATTCATGGTCAAGGTTATTCAGCTCTACTGTTCAATGTGTATTCCAATTAAAAAAGCACCCTTTAACATTGATTGGATATCCAAATGGAGTATTCTATACGTATCTTTAGGTATCCGTAAGTATACAATTTGGAAGTATCTGTGTTTTATGTCTTCATAAGTAACATATAAGGAATTATTAATTGAAGTTTTATACTCTCCCCTTATCAGCTCTGCGAATCAGACGATATTTCTAGTCAACTCAGTTATCACCCAGTCTTCATGTTTCAGGTCTTAACTTTCTTTCCCTCGTATATACACTCGTATCGATCGTTCCTTCCATATAACCCTGGATTCACCACATTATAATCTTAATGTAACGCAAACGGAGACAAACATTGTTCGAAAAAAACAACTTACAAAATAAACAATAATTTATATCACCACAGTGGGTCATGTAAATTGAAAACATGTTTCATTGTGGTTGCAGACATGTGATAGACTTGCACTACCATTACTAAAAAGAGCTTCTTTTTTAGCCCAAAGATAAATATCATTGAGTAGAACTTTCTATTGTTTCAACTTGCACTTTAATCAGCGCTACCGTTCTTTAAAAAATTTGTGTAGAATTTTGAAAGAAACATGACTAAATTATAAGCTTGTACAAAGTTAATTGATTTATGTATAAACTCAGGCAACTTAAGCAGAAACCCAGAAAACTTTCATAAACAAATAACACAGAAGCTTGGTGATCAATCCTTTATTCATGTTTTGTTTTAAGTACCTAAGCTTCCAGTGTCCTAATGGCCTTCTGGTTCGCTGATCAGTACAAATTCTGAAACAGATACCCATCCTCTTTTCCCTCTCTAGCTATAAATGGGTCAATCTTCTTCTTCTTCTTCTTGGTTTTTAGTTCCCATCTCAATTTCCACTTCATTTTCAGTTTTAACAAAACAAAAAACCCATTCAAGCACAAAAAGAAGAAATGCAACGAAAGCACCACAAATCATATACTATTGATAAATTTCCTTACCATTGCATCCTTGAAACCGAATGGAACAGTTGACATTATCCCATTTCAATTCTCCAAAACGATCACCCTACGATACGTCAACAACACACCCAGTTCGATAGTTTTAGCCAGACCTTTACTTATTAAAAGACATGTAAAACCACAATAACTTTTATAAGATAAGCCCAGTGGGTAATTGCAAAATAAAAGTATTCTAGCAAGAGTAGCACCATTCTCGCTTCTTGGTGGAATGTACCGTTCGGATGAAGTATCTAGCAGACGCAATAGCTTACCAAGGGAATTCAGTAAAGTATTTGTCAAGAGGAAAAATCAGTGCTATAACAGTTGTCATGTAATTGGATTTTTTGTACCTTTTTTAAGGTTTGATTATTTAGAGATGTTAGATGTGAAAATATATATTATTGCTTACTAATTCTTTAAGGAAGTATTTCAACATCCACGGAAAAAATCTGAAAACAAACATGCAACAACATTGCAATCGAATCAACTGTAAATGAAATTCAGTATGAAGCAAACATACACAAAGTATATTCGATATATATGGGTGTACTTAGTGTCGTGGATCCTTAAACACGTGTAATATGGTTTATCTGTAAGGTATATGGTGCACACAGAGTGAACATCAAGAGGACTGATGAACACTCCACCTACTAAATCCTCTTTTCTCATTTTAGGGGTTGGGCAGAATCCGGGCTTCTCTTCCTCTTGGATTTTCTTATCGAACTTCAAAGTCAGGTTTTTAGGGATAAATGTGGCCAATTTGTCTCGCTACATAATAAACTAACAATGTTTTGATAAATGATAGATTTGTTAAACCAAAAAGACTAATTCTTTTAAATGTAAAAATGAGGTCAGGTTTGGTGGCCTACCTCTTCGTCAACAACAGCCTTGTGACGTCATTGCCATTGGTATATAGGTAGTCAACCCCTTGCTGCTGCCCGGAAAGTAACCTTTGAGGGCTGTCAGTGATTTGAGATGCCAGAAATTGTATGTCTGTATGGAGTTAGTTAAATTAAAGAGAAGAAAACACAAAATTTGTATAAGCATACCATAAATTTTAAGTCCCCATAAATTCAAGGCCGGACTAAAGATATATGATGAGAGTAAATCTCAAAGAGCATACGGAATTGCAAAAAAGAGTTCATATGAAACATACATGGAAGACACAAAGTTATAATCTAAAGGCCAACAGTTGAATACAAATGAAAGCTAAACTCGAAAGGCTAACTGGTGGAAAAATAAGTCACACAAAAAACATTATGTTAACTGAAACGAACCCTAACAAAACAGTAGACACAACCAAAGATGAAGTTTAACTAAAGGCATACTTTTAAAATCAAGAAAGGAGAACCCTAACACAGATGAATCCTTAAGTCGAAGTTTAGGTATTGAAAGCGAACGAAGTAATGGGTGAAAGAAAACACACCTTTTGATGGTGATCCGATTGGTGCTGGTTTTGAATTTTGACAGAAACTGTCCTGCTGAAATTTATAGTTAACATATAGAAATGAAGCAGGGGACCGCAATCATTTTAATCAATCAACAACATATGGAGAACCAATTAAATTCATACTGGAGCCTTTTTTATTCGACGAAGTTTTATAAGTGGCAGCTTCACTAACTCCATGAACGGAAGGAAATCCCAAATGTGCTTAATAATTATAACGGTAAGATAATAATGACAACGGTAAGAATCAGAATGGACATATACCTGACATGCACCTCAAGGCCATTGCAATTTATAACTTCAAAAGCTACTACACCATCCTGTTATTCCAAGAACCAACTATCACATCTTCAGCCTCCTTCCCATTGGCCACAAACACAGCAGTGCCAGTGTAACCTTTACTTCCACCTCCATTCTAAACCGCAAGTCCGCAACCTAGTCGTCGATGATATTTGAGCTAATCTTTTCGTCGAAAGAAATTATCTTTGGTGAATGTGGCACCCTGAATCTAGTCCATATCTTTGTATTCCGTCTCACAATTTACACAACATGCATTACCACTTGTCGCCAAAACTCCTAATTTTTGCAGATGTGGTGAATATGCTGCCATCTTGTCTGTGAACATATTCAGACATAAGTTTGAATTATAATACCATAATCAGTGCGATAATTTTATCTTAAAATAACAATGGGCAATACATTCACTTTATAAACCTTTATTTCAAGTTTTTAATTGTTTTAGCAACTGGGATGTTGTTTCCTTGTTTTTTTAGAGTATGACTCAATGTCTGTCGGCAATCTTCTACTTGGTTGTTCCAAATTTATCAGGCCTTTCATTTCCGATTCTGCCCTTAAGTCCTGCTAGATTCTATATTAATTAATTAATATTATTAATTATTAATACTATAATAGGAGAACTTTTTTTAGGCCTGTGGTTGAAAGCTGAATAAAGCTGGAATTCTAGAGCTTCTGGCCCTACCAAGGAAGTTCTCCGCCAATCATATGCTTCCGTATAAAATCTAGCAGAAAAAATCGCCCTCACCCAAATAATGGTTATAAAAGTTTCTTCTAAAACCCTACTTTCAGAATTCCATATCTCGCGGCAACTTCTACCATCTCTTTCCACCCAAATAATCTCACTATAATAAAAAGAAGTGTCTTTTCATACGGGTTCTTCAACAATAAAATGACATTACTGCCCCTTCCTTAAAAGGTTTATTACTCTTAGTTATCATCCTTTTTATTCCCTCCATCAGTTTTTGACTCTCTTTCCTAACCAAATTCTCAAGAACTCTCGGTGTTTTTTTCACTTAATTTTGTGATGAAATCTTAATTGATCTCACTATAATAAAAAGAAGAGTCTTTTTCATATGGGAGTCTTTTTTTCAACAATAAAATAACGTTACTGCCCCTTCCTTAAAATGCTTATTATCATCCTTTTTATTCCCTCCATTTCTCTATTAGTTTTTTTTTTTTTTTTTTTTTTTTTTTTTTTTTAAAAAAAACAGCGCTTTATTTAGAGGACAAACCTTATATAGTTAGACGTGGATACTAGTCTAACTACCATACACTTTGTTGTTACAAGATAACATAGATCGGCTAACCCGAAAAAATAAGAACAACAAAAAGAGGCTAATCCTAAATTCGCTTGAATACATCTGTGGACCAACGGGTTGGCAGACCCTAGAAATACATCTCCTCCTGAACCGTTACTTGAAGAATTGTTGAGCATCATCGAACTAGAAATCGTAATCAAACCGCCATCAGCCCCAGAAGTAGCATCATATGTAGTAGCATATGCACCCTTTAGGCTAAGTCTAATGGGGATTCAACTTCCCTTAAAAGCGTCGCCTAAACCCCAATTTCACCCCACTTCAACTTCCACTTCCCTTATTTAAGGGAAGTTGAAGTTGAAATGCTACTTAGGCGCTCAATGATGTAGCGCCCAAAAAGTGGATCCGCGCTGAATAATAAAGCGCCAAACCGAATATTCTCTTAAGAATATTCACTTTCGCGCTTTATGATTAAGCGCTGATATGTCACGCTATATCATTCAGCGCCGGTCTGTTTGACCTTTTTTTTTTACACTCGGTTTACACCCAGATCAATAATTGTTCATCCTACTCATTTTTTCCTCACACTCCCGTTACACCACCAATCCACAGACAATGTTTATACAAAAATGAGTTTTTCTTATGCCAAATCATCATAAATAAAGATAAGTTGCACCACATATTAAAAAAAAAAGATTCATTAACTTAATAATTTAAAGGATTACATTGAAACTAAAATCCGCTCATTCGAGTAATGTGTTCGTTACACTTTTTAGGAGGAAAATTACGAATGAGTATTCCTTACAGGAATTACATTGACTTCTAAATTACTTGAATAACTAAGAAAATCCTTCATATTACTTCGAAGGTTTTGAGAAAATCCTTTAGCTCATTGTAATGTGCTTCGTACTCGAATTCCTTTCCTTTACCTTGTTTCCATACCTTCAAAGTCCTGGCATAAACTTCATCCTCCGTAACATCTTTCCCAAGAAAATCTCGGGCCAATCTCCCCAAGTGCATAAAATCATGAACGTTTTGACGTATTTTCCACCATCGTTCTGAGAGGCCTCTTACATCGCGCACATATTGGTTTTGAAACTTGAAGTCATCTTCGATATACTTAAACAGGGAGCTCCACTTGACAGTACCACGACTTTTTTGTAATCCATAATAGTGGATCACGTCTTTACAAAGACGTAGATCTTCTTCCAACGTAAATGGAGCGAAGCTTGGTTTGATTCGTGTTGATAGAGGAGGAGATAATGGTTTTTGAGATGGAGAACACGTATAGTAGTACTGATGAACTAACTTATCAGTCATGTTTCGATAACGTCTACGAGGAGGAGATGCTGGAGGAGGTGTTGAGATGGATTCATTTGGTTTCCGTAGTAAAGATATTATCTCTTGTGGTGATCGAGTTGACCTTTTGGTATTTGAAGATGAACTTGACATCGTAGAAGTTGTGATTTTTCTTTTGATTGATTTGGATAAAGGAAGAAGGTTTGAGAAGAAGATGTATCTAGAAAGATAAATGTTTGAGAAGAAAACAACACTCTTATATAGATGGATCCCCAACGGCTAGTTAACGGCTAGTTTTTTTGAATTTTGAATTTTGGGTATTCGAAATAAACTAGCCGTTATGGGGTGTACATGTGTTTTAGGTATAAAACAAATAAGAGAATCTGAGGGGTAAAGTATGAAGTGTAATGATGTAATAAAAGATTGTGATGAATTCGAGAGGTCAAGATCGAACAAGACTCGCCTAAACCAAGAAATGGCCGTTCGAGTATTGCTTCAGTTACAAGAAGAGGATTTTAGGGTTGGTTTAGGGAGGGAGGCAGAGAAAGACGAGATCAGAGAATTGCTATGATTTTCTGTGATATTGAGATTGATATTGCTAGATAAGGATGAATATTCAGTTCTCACTAGATAATAAATGCTGAATGAGAAGAGTTAATCAATTATCGATAAGATAGACTTGATTATACTTGCACTGAACTTGTTGAACTTATCTGTTTTTTGGATGAGATTGAGATGATTTCCCAAACTGGTCGAATGACCTATTTATAGCAATATATTCTCAACTGATCTCGTAAGAAGTGGAAGAAGTGGAAGAAGTGGAAGAGTGGGAGTGAGGAAAGAGTGGGGTCAGTTGTTAAAAGTCTTGCACCTAATAATAGGGAAGACTAACAACCCACTATCTTATCCCATCTTCTCAGCAACGTTCACACGACTTAGTTTTCTTTCCCGTTAAGTGATTGAGCCGTTGCAATCACACGTGCCGTAGACCGCCAAACCAAAACCCTAAAGAATATCCCCCCATGTAACTTACTTGATTCTCGTAAGATTTGTTAAAGATTGAATATTTGTTAAGTCAAAGCTGACCAAGTGCAAAGTGGTACCAATTACTAGTAAACTCAGGACTTTTGCGTAAAGATAGAGATTAAGCGATAAGCTTGTGTATCTCTTTTAGGTTTTGGTTTAAGGATTGAGCCGGGCAATCGCCATTTAAACCAATGAGATAAATCTAAGGGTTGAGCTAGCAACCGCCATTAGATAA
>JAJJMA010304487.1:0-11716 GCA_023529015.1 Papaver nudicaule | reverse complement strand
TCTTCGTCCATTTCCTTCCACAATTTCTTCAATATTGGATTATTTTCATTTTAATCTCTCGCTGATTATGTAACAGTATGGGTAGTCCACATGGAAGTATCTTGAAGGTGAAAATCTATGCATTTGTAAAATTATGTGTTTCAAACTCTTCAACCTACTGATGAAGAGGGCGAAGAGAACCCAACACAATTCTAGCAGAGCCTAATTCAAAAGTATGAAGAGGAGTTTGGAAATGACTGAGATCGTGATGCAAATAGGCTGATGAGGCACTTTTCAAAGATCATAGGAAAAAAAAAACATTTGTGGTTGTGGTCATACAGATCATGAATGAAACTAGAATAATTGGTGAAACCAATGACGATGTGGTAAGAAAAGAGTGTCGTAGAACGACAAAGATTGAAAAGGAAATATTTTTATTTCATAAATTGTTACCAAGTCTTGTTAACATTTGTTGATGGTGATTTTTGGCAAGGAGGTCGCAAGAGTAATTTTGCACCAATTTCTGGCATCTTGGCGTCGTCAGGTGAATAGCTCAAGGCAATGTATGAATTTATTTATGGTAGGGATAAGAGGATTGACTGCTATGGCCCTAGATTACACGCATCCCATCCCACACACATCCCATCCTTGCTCACGACACTAGCCTTGCTTGCACTAGCCTTGCATGCATCCTAGCTTTGCTCACGCGCTAGCCATGCTTGCGTCCTAACCTTGCTCACGCGCTAGCCTTGCTTGCATCCTAGCCCTGCTAACATCCCAACCACCCCACGTCCCATCCTGGATGCGTCCTATCTAGCCTAGCCTATACACGAATCCTAGCCCATGCATCCTATCTTAATTTGCTCATGCGCAAGCCTTGCTCGCGTCCTAGCCTGACTTGCATCCTGGCCTTATGCGCATCCTAGCTTGATCATGCCCTAGTTTGCTCACGGCCCATCATTACATGCATCACATCCTTGCTCGCATATGAGCCTTGCTCGCATCCCAGCCTTGCTCGCATACTAGCCCTGCTCGCATCCTGACCCCACATTTGTAGCTTGGTCATGGTCAGCACCATGTAGCAGACTTTTGGCTTGGCCGTGACTCTTGTCACGGCCCCACTTTCCTCACTCGGTCATAACTCTTGTAGACCCCACTTTTATAGGTCGGCTGTAAAACTATTATGGCCCACTTTTATCACACGACCATAGCTTGAGGGTCCCACTTCTTAATTCTTGAGCTACCTCTACTAATGGGTCCCACTGATTCAAATCCTAGATGGTTATGGTCTTTATTAAATCCATGATATTCCAGTTTCCTAATCGAATTAGGAAATCTGACAGATTACAAATTACTTCAAAGAACGATCGACGGGTCTAATCCGTAAGGATTCGGGAGAAACTTATTCATGAAAGTTGTTCATCAGAGAGTTTCCCATGACATACTAAAATTTCATAATTGTAGAAAATATAGGCTGGCCTGAGCGATTTTTAGAGTAAGTGACGTGCAAACTGTCTAGAAATCTGAATATGACGTAATGTTATGGTTCATCCCTATACATCCTATAGCTAATTTCCTGATAAGATTATAATGCTATGTAATATAGCTTATTATGATTCATGTGTCCTCTCTTTAGGTCTTGAATTGGAAATTCTCATGCATTCATGGTTATGGCTACGCTGTGTTAGCATGACTCGGTTTTTTTCCTGATTATAGACTTGCTTCTATAATCAGTGCTACATTTCTTAATCATGGCTCATGGCTATGAATTATATTATTTTAGACATTCATATGTCTCCATTACTCAGAGAATTGTGCATTATATGCCACAAGTCAATTTCTCATATTTATGGCATACAGAAAGTCGTATTTACTTGACTATTGCCACAGAGGGTTGCTGAAATCCCCTTAGTCTAAATGGCGATTGCATAGCTCAATCCTTAGACTATTCTCATTGGTTTAAATGTCGATTGCCCGGCTCAATCCTTAGACCAAGCCTAAAAGAGATACAAAAGCTTATCGCTTAAATCTTTATTTTTATGCAAAGTCCCGAGTTTACCAGTAATTGGTATGACTTGCACTTAGTCAGCTTTGACTTAACAAATATTCAACACTTAGCAAATCTTATGAGAATCAAGTAAGTTACATGGGGGATATTCTTTAGGGTTTTGGTTTGGAGGTCTACGACATGTGTGATTGCAACGGCTCAATCACTCAACGGGAAAAAAAGCTAAGTCGTGTGAACGTATCTGGAAAGATGGGATGACAAAGTGGGTTATTAGTCTTCCCTAATATTAGGCGCAAGACTCTTAACAACTGGTCCCACTTACTCCACACTCCCACTCTTCCACTTCTTCCACTTCTTACGAGATCAGTTGGAATTCTATTGCTATAAATAGGTCACTCGACCAGTTTGGAAACAGAAGTTCAAGTTCAACAGAACAAACTGTTCAATTCAGTGCAGTGCAATCAATTCATCTCATCGATAATTGATTAACTCTTCTCATTCAGCATTCAAAATCTAGTGAGAACTGAATATCCATTCTTTTAGCAACTTTATTCATAACATCACAGAAATCATAGCAATTCTCTGATCTCATCTTTCTCTGCTTCCCTCCCTTAAACCAACCCTATTTCCTCTTCTTGTAACTGAAGCAATACTCGAACGGCCATTTCTTGGTTTAGGCGAGTCTTGTTCGATCTTGACCTCTCGAATACCATTACAACTTCATATTATATCATTACACTTCACACTTTACCCCTCAGATTCTCTTTATTGTTTTACACCTAAAACATTTGGCGACTACCGTGGGAGGTCATTATCTCAGTTGTAAGAAAAGATGGTTGAAACTAGGAGGCAGAGTTCAGAGAACACAAACTCTCCAAATATCAGTGGTCCTACATCCTCATCTGTTACAAGTGGGGCCACCACTCTTCAAGCTAGTGGCATCTTCAACACCCTGCTGGTCCCACAACAAAAAACGTGACCCATGTCACCTCTCCTAGTACTAGTGTCGTGTCTCCTCTTGTGGGGCCCAATTTATCTCATTCTTTCACTACTGTGGCCACCCAACCTCATGGTGTGGGGTCCACTTCACCTCTATCCCCTGCTACCACGCCTACCCTATCTCATGTTGTGGGGACCACCACCACTACCACTTCCACAATCACGGTTGATGCTCTTGTTCATAAACAAGTTACTATTTTAGATCTGGTAAAGACTTGTCAGGGAAAAGAGGAAAATCCAGAAGATTTCATGCAAAGATTCAGGACCAAAGCTTTGGATTGTCACAGCAGAGAGATGGACGAGTCACAGTTTGTGGGGATTCGAATAGGAGGGATGGAACCACGTTATCAAGAATTAATGAGGAAATTCCAAACCTACGTTTCCCACAACTCTATACAATAGCAGAACAACATGCTAATATTGGAGATGACTCTGTCAACCGGGGACTGGGGACTGAAGACACGCACAATGAGTCTTCTAACCAACCTCAACACGTACAAAGTTTCACCACCTACGAGAAGCCTGTGAGCCAGGAAGCTAGCTTTTTAATAGAGAATTTGTGTGAGTTATTACACTTCTCAAGAGGACAGCGGATAGACACTTTTGCTGCTCTAAATCGTATCGCCTTCACGCGGATTTAACTTCACCCTCACTGGAAGTTTCAGAGATTTCTCTCGCATCTGATCCCATGGTAAAAGATATTACCTTAACTAAAGAAGATATGATGGCCGAGGAAGGTCATACTCGAGCTTTATACGTTACGGCGCATGTCAAAAACGTGGAGTTCAAGAGAGCCTTGATTGATACTGTAGTTGGTGCCAACATCATAACTCTGAAGACTCTCTGTATCGCTAGAGTTCCAAAAAAAATCAAATCGTGCATCATCCAGTTGTAATGAAAAATTTTGAAGGAAATAAGACTAATACTTACGGGTATGTCAACCTAGATCTCAAGGTGGGACCAATCCAATCAAGGGTGAAATTTCATGTCATTGAGAAAGAACCCGATTACCACATGATCCTGGGACGTCCCTGGATTATCGACAACAAAGTCGTACCATCCACCTATCACCAATGTATGAAGGCGATGATTGATAAGGAGATTATTCGTGTCGCAGCATCGGCATCTCCGTATTCACCAATATATGAAGCCAAATTCTTCGAGCCAAAGGAGACTACACGAGAAGCCACCGTCCCCACACCAGCAGAGGAAAACATGGAAGGCATGCCTGCTTCATCAGGACTTCTTAGGTATGGTTCGATTATATATCATGACTCACCTTATTCCAAAAGAAGTTACAATTTCACTATTCAATAAGATGTTGAGGGTAGAACCATCTACTCACGACGGAAATGTTAGCAATTAACAGGGGAGAGTGGTGGAAAACCTCCCCGCATCGAAGAATGTTATTAAAATGAAGGATCCTCATAAGAAGAAATTAATGAAGCCCGACCACAACTACAAGATGGGTCCAACTCTACCACTGATGCTCTCGAAACCGTCAACATAGGGACAGATGAGGTTCCCAGACCTATCTCTGTCAGCTCATCCTTATCAGCAGAGGATCGTAAAGCCTTGGTTAATCTTCTCAAAAGAATACAGGGATGTTTTTGCTTGGACCTACGAAGAGATGCCCGGACTGGATGACAAGTTGGTGACGCATCATCTTCACATTTTACCCGGCTCTAAGACGGTGAAGCAACAACCACGTCATTTTCGGCATGAGATAGAAGAACAAATCCAAATCGAGATTCAAAAATTACTCTCTGCGGGGTTCATCAAACCCATTCATCATCCTACTTGGATAGATAACGTGGTACCAGTCAAGAAAAAAAATGGTCAACTCAGATGTTGTGTAGACTTCCGAGATTTGAACAAGTGGTGTCCCAAAGACGATTTCCCGTTGCCCAACATCGACATGTTGGTAGATGCTAACTGCGGTCATGTTATGTTCTCATTCATGGATGGTTACAGTGGTTACAATCAAATCAAGATGTACGACTCAGATGCAAGTAAGACTGTTTTTCGAACTCCAATTGGGAATTTTCATTATACTGTAATGCCATTTGGACTCAAAAATGCAGGTGCTACTTATCAGCGGGCCATGCCAGCAATATTCCATGATATGATGCATAAACAAATTGAAGATTACGTGGACGACATTGTGGTCAAATCTAAGACACGAGCATCCCACTTAGACGTGCTAAGACAAGTGTTTGACAGATGCAGGAAGTACAAACTGAGGATGAACCCTCTAAAGTGTGCGTTTGGAGTTTCTTCAGGCAAGTTCTTGGGATTTCAAGTAACTGAGGAGGGAATCAAGGTGGACCCTACTAAAACGCAAGCAATTACCACCATGTCGCCACCAAAGACGGTAAAAGAACTCAAAAGCTTCATGGGGAAGGTCTCTTACATACAAAGGTTTATTCCTAGCTTAGCTCAATTTGTGGTCTCGTTCATCCCTTTACTAAAGAAGGGAGCAGATTTCATATGGTCTCCTATTCAAGATGAGGCGTTTAGGAAGATCAAACAATTACTACTATCCCCAGCAGTAATGAAAGCACTGGTACAGGGGCGTCCTTTACTTCTTTATACGGCGTCAAGCGACACTGCTATTGGAGCACTCCTCGCACAAGAAGGTGACGATAATATTGAATATCCAGTATATTACATTAGTCGTACTCTAAAGAATGCCTAACTCTGTTACCCGAAGGTGGAGAAAGCGTGTCTATCCTTAGTCTTCGCTATCCAGAAGTCCAGGCATTATCTTTTATCAAACAGGGTTGTGCTAATAATGAAAGCAGACCCCATAAGATTCATGTTGTCCAAACCGACCCTGATAGGAAGGCCAACCCGTTGGCTACTAGATGTCAAAGTTTGACATTTCTTGTGTGGCCCCAAAGGGAATCAAAGGACAAGCTGTTGCAGATCTTCTTGCGGCCTTCCCAGGAGAAGATACTACTGCCTTGCACGAGGAGGTACCAGGAGAATTCCCAGAAATATCCTTGGTCAAGGAGGATACTTGGTTGTTATATTTCAACGGCTCCGCTACACCGAGTAACAATACCGGAGGATCTGGAATAGTATTGGCTTCCCCTGCCGGCGAAGTATTCTCACATTCGTTCAAATTAGATTTCCAGTGTACCAACAATTCGGCAGAATACAAAGCTTTTCTGATAAGATTATCCTTGGCTGAACAAGCAGGATCTACCAATCTGGAAATTAGGTGTGACTTCAAGTTACTGGTGAATCAAATGAACGGTGTTTACTCGTTGAAGGAAGTTACTCTAGCCCCTTATCGAGCTGAAGCACAAAGACTACTAACTCGTTTCTCCGAAGCCGTAATCATTCACACTGGTCGAACTAACAACATGCATATTTTCTAGTAACATTGGCCTCGAAGTTACAGTTTGAAGGTATGGAAACGAGTCTCACCGTGCAGAAGCGTACACTTTCATCAACCTGGTTGGCCCAAGCTAACTAGCCAGAGATACATGACTGGAGAACACCTGTCATTGATGAACTCACTCGATCATCACCTGAAAGGAAAGTTAGCCTCAAAGACTTGAAGAACTTTTTCCTATTGCACGGGATCCTTTATCACATGAACTCGGATGGATCCTTGTCTAGATGTCTTGGAGATATTGAGTCTCAACAACGACTTCATCACGTCCATGCAGAAATATGTGGACAAAGTCTAGTGGTCACTCTCTACAGACGACTTCAGCGGTTGGGGTATTACTGGCCCACTATGGAAACTCAATCTAGAGAAATACAAGGGTCCTGCAGTAAGTGTCAATCTTCTGTGCATAATTCTGAGGCCTTAATGGTACATCCTGTCGAGGATTGGCGTGAACCTTACATACAATATCTCCGGGATCATATTTTACCCACCGAGAAGAGAGATGCAGAAATATTGAAAAGATGGACAACAAGGTTCGTCTTCCATGAAGGAATTCTGTATCGCAAAATCTTCGGTGGAGATTTGCTGCACTGTTTGGCAGAACCGGAAACGGGTACCATACTCAAGGAGATGCATGAAGGCGAACACCAAGGTAAGAAGAAATTATTTTTACAAGTTCATGAAAAATATTATTGGCCTACGATGCAAGACGATGCTGCTAGTTTGTTCGAAGATGCCATCAGTGTCAGGTTCATAATAACCTTATACACACTCCGTGTCTTCCTTTACAATCCATCGGTAGTCCTTGGCAATTTTATAGTTGGGGACTTGATCTTATAGGGAAGATCAATCCCGCATATTATCTACAGCATGAGCACATCATAACCGCTACTGAATACTTCATGAAGTGGGTGGAGGCGATTCCACTTAAGAAGACAAAAGGTGTAAATATAGCTCAGTTTATCAAGGAGCATATCATCTGTCGGTTTGGAGTACCTAAACACATCATAACGGATAATGGTTCTCCTTTTGTCAACCAAAATGTAACGGAACTTCTTCAAGAATATGGTATTCAGTACATTTGTTCTACACCTTATTATCCTAAAGGAAATGGGCAAGCTGAAAGTACTAACAAGACGCTGATCCGAATCCTAAGTCGAACGGTTCATGATAATCAGTGGTCCTGTCATGAGAAACTTCCCATGGCATTATGGGCATATAGGATTTCTCCAAGGAGTTCTACGGAAGCTTTTCCATATTCGCTGGTATATGGTACTGATGTTATTCTTCCAGCCGAAATCAAGATTCCTTCAGCGCGCATCGCCATGGATAGCGGGGTCTACACTGATATTTGTGGTTCTAGGTTTGCGGAATTGGATACTATTGCGGATAGGCGTACAAAGGCAGAAGCTCACATGGAAGCTTATAGAAGAAGGATTTCTAGAGCATATGATAAAGCAGTGAAACCAAGAGTCTTCCATGTTGGGGACTTGGTATTAAAGACGGCCAAACATGTTCAACAAGATATGTCGGCCCCAAAATTCTCAGCTAATTGGGATGGGCCATACGTGGTAAGTAAAACGGCGCTTAGTGGATACTACAAGATTGCTACCTTGGATGGAAAGCCCGAAGGTACGGTAATAAATGGAAAATGGCTCAAACTTTATTACGTATGAATTTCTGATTACTTCCTTATAATATTTTCAGATTCCTTCAAAGTTAGTGCAAACCTCATTTGCGCTTAACAATTACATTTAAAATCTTTATAAAACTTCTTTCATTCAGAAAATACTACTTATTTCATTGGGAAAAAAAATCTTTCTTCAGAATATACCTTCCAAGAGTGAATAATCATTCTGATATAAGCTTTACATCTTCTCCTGGAACACTGCAGTTTTGGCTTTCAAGTTCTGGATAGCTTCTCCCACTTTAACAGTTTCTTCTGCAATTTTCTTCTTAAAGGTTCTCAATTCCTTTTCTCTTGCTTCCTCTTTAGCTTTCAAATCTGCAGCAATCTCATGTTCCAGGGTTTTCAAGTTTTCCACCATTTGACTAACTTTCTCAGCTTCCTCATCAATGGCCTTTTCATCTTCATCAATGATCTCGGGATCAGGGTCATCTGCTAGAAAGGCTAATCGATCCATCTTTACCTTTTCGAGTCGTTGTCGAAGCCATCCGACGTTGAACTTAACATTTTCAGCTAAAGAAAGTAAACGTTCCCATTTCAGAATGGCAGAAAAGGTAACCTTGTGCAGTGATCCTTGTTTCATCTCTGTTATCATCGGTAATAATAAAGAAACCATGGACACCAAGACTATTGAACAATCCTTACCCAAGATTTGAGTAGTAGCCAGATGGTCGTACTTCCTCCATATCTTCGTGTACAGGGAAACATATTTCCTTTGAATCACGAAGCCTCCAAAAGATTTTTGCTCTCAAGATAGGGATGGCATCTGAGGATCAAAAGGGACACTTGCATGTTCAGTGATGGCCACTTCACCAATCATAGACGGATACCTGATGTTACCTCCAGGAGATATATTATCTTCAAGGTCCACAACCAAAGCAGGACTGTAAGTAGGAGATTGAGAAACTTTAGTCACTCTCCTTGGAGGGGCACGAACACTTTTCTTGCGAGACTGCGAAGAGTAAAGAAGTAAGACGATGTCTTGAATCTGATCAACAATAATGGATAAAGAAAGAGATTTACCAATGGAAGACTGTTCACCCTTAGTACCTTACTTCGTGGGTTGCTGGTGTTGATATCCTCGTCTTCTCCATTCTGCAATTAACTTGTAGTTAATATCTTTCTGAAAAATAATATGGAAAAAACACAAATGAAGGGCTACTTACAGAGCTGGGAACCCAGGCCTTACGCTTGATGAATTGGCTCAAAGGAATGTCACTGCTGCTGCTACTAGACATGATGAAAGCAGATAGTTAAGAAGAAGAAAAAAACAATAAAGAAAGTATGATTGATGAGTTGACAGTGTTTATCCTGGGCGTGTATATGTATAGGCACAGAGCAAGTTGAATTTTAGGGTTTGAGGAATTCAAATTCAAGAGTAAGTTTCCTGCATAAAAGGGGTTGACTCAGATATACTTGCAAGTCAGAAGGATGACAGTGGACTGATGAGTGTGAAGATAAAGTCTTATCGACTAGGTTATCAACTTATGCTCACCCTGGAACACTCACGGCATGCTGCGTAGGGGACTAAATGTTGATGGTGGTTTTTGGCAAGGAGGTAGCAAGAGTAATTTTGCACCAATTTCTGGCATCTTGGCGTTGTCAGGTGAATAGCTCAAGGGAAGGTATGAATTTATTTATGGTAGGGATAAGAGTATTGACAGCTATGGCCCTAGCTTACACGCATCCCATCCCACACACATCCCATCCTTACTCACGGCACTAGCCTTAATTTCACTAGCCTTGCATGCATCCTAGCTTTGATCACGCGCTAGACATGCTTGCGTCATAGCCTTGGTCACACGCTAGCCTTACTTGCATCCTAGCCCTGCTCACATCCCATCCATCCCACGTCCCATCCTGGAAGCGTCCTATCTAGCCTAGCTTATACACGCATCCTAGCGCATGCATCTTAGCCCATGCATCCTAGATTTGCTCACGCGCTAGCCTTGCTCGCATCCTAGCCTTACTCGCGTCCTAGCCTGGCTTGCATCCTGGCCTTACGCGCATCCTAGCTTGCTCATACCCTATCTTGCTCACGGCCCATCCTTACATGCATCCCATCCTTGCTCGCATCCCAGCCATGCTTGCATACTAGCGTTGCTCGCATCTTGACCCCACTTTTGTAGCTTGGTCATGGTTAGCACCATGTCCCACACTTTTGGCCTGGCCATGACTCTTGTCACGGCCCCACTTTTCTCACCCGGTCATAACTCTTGTAGACCCCACTTTTATAGGTCGGTTGTAAAACACTACTATGGCCCACTTTTATCACACGTCCATCGCTCGAGGATCCCACTTCTTAATTCTTGATCTACCTCTACTTATGGGTCCCACTGATTCAAATCCTAGATGGTTATGATCTTTATTGAATCCATATCGAATTAGGAAATCTGACAGATAACGAATTACTTCAAAGAACGATCGACACAGTCTAATCCGTAAGGATTCAAGAGAAACTTCCTTCATTAAAGTTGTTCATCAGCGAGTTTCCCATGACATACTAAAATTTTCTAATTTTAGAAAATATAGGATGGCCTGGGCGATTTTTAAGTGACGTGCAAACTGTCTAGAAATTTGAATATGACGTAATGTTATGGTTCATCCATATACATCCTATATCTAATTTCCTAATAAGATTATTATGTTATGTAATATAGCTTATTATCATTCATGTGTCCTATCTTTAGTTCTTGAATTGGAAATGCTCATGCATTCTTGGTTATGGCTACGTTGTGTTAGCATGACTCGCCTTTTTTTCCTGATTATAGACTTGCTTCTATAATCAGTGCTACATTTCTTAATCATGGCTCATGGATATGATCTTATATTATTTTAGACATTCATATGTCTCCATTACTCAGAGAATTGGTGCATTATATGCCACAAGTTAATTTCTCATATTTATGGCATACAGAAAGTCGTATTTACTTGACTATTGCCACAGAGGGTTGCTGAAATCCCCTCAGTCTAAATGGCGATTGCATAGTTCAATCCTTAGACTATTCCCATTGGTTTAAATGGCGATTGCCCGGCTCAATCCTTAGACCAATCCTAAAAGAGATACACAAGCTTATCGCTTAAATCTCTATTTTTATGTAAAGTCCTGAGTTTACCAGTAATTGGTACGACTTGCACTTAGACAGGTTTGACTTAACAAATATTCAACACTTAACAAATCTTACGAGAATCAAGCAAGTTACATGGGGGGATATTCTTTAGGCTTTTGGTTTGGCGGTCTACGACACGTGTGATTGCAACGACTCAATCACTCAACGGGAAAGAAAGCTAAGTCGTGTGAACGTTGCTGGAAAGATGGGATGAAAAAGTGGGTTGTTAGTCTTCCTTAATATTAGGTGCAAGACTCTTAACAACTGGTCCTACTTACTCCACACTCCCACCCTTCCATTTCTTCCACTTTTTACGAGATCAGTTGGAATTCTATTGCTATAAATAGGTCACTCGACCAGTTTGGAAACAGAACTTCAAGTTCAACAGAACAAACAGTTCAATTCAGTGCAGTGCAATCAATTCATCTCATAGATAATTGATTAACTCTTCTCATTCAGCATTCAATATCTAGTGAGAACTGAATATCCATTCTTTTAGCAACTTTATTCACAACATCACAGAAATCATA
>JAJJMA010304474.1:0-14561 GCA_023529015.1 Papaver nudicaule | reverse complement strand
GGGACTGTTTTTTGTTTTGAGGAGGTCCCTTGGCCGAGTAATTCGCTTGTGAGTGCAAGCAAATCAACTGCCTCGGGGTTCCATCTTCCTCTATAGGTAGATGTTAATCCCATTTATCGTCCCCTCGGCGCCCGAGGACGTGCAATCCTCGTGGCCGTTTGGTAGTGAGTACGAGTGTATCGTCGGCTTTTGTAGCCTTGATTCAAAGTGCTCACCGCTATAGGGGTGTCTTGTGGGTAGAGGACCGTGCCATATAACTCGTAGGGCCCTTACGATTTATATGGTCATCGGCTCTGTGCCTTCTATTCGAGGTCTTTTTTATTGTTTGGCGTTTTTTGCCTTTGGCGTTACAGCCTGTTTGGCGTTTTTTGCCTTTGGCGTTACAGCCTGTTTGGCGTTTTTTGCCTTTGGCGTTACACCCTTTGCGATGGTGTTGACAGTATTCGGAGTTTGACTTCGATTGGGGTTGCATCAATGAGTGCGTTTTTTATTTATTAAATCTCTTCGAATGTTGCTTACAAACGGATTTTGCTTTCTTAAACTAAGTGTTTCAAGTACTTCCCCTCCACTGGGGTTTTCAACCTCTGACCTTCGAGGTTAGTCAAGCAATAAGTATCATTGTCCAACTGTCTTTCGATGACAAACGGTCCGGCCCAGAAGGGTTCCTGCTGGATATTCTTGTTTTCACTAGACTCGCCTGGTTGCTCATTCGGAGTCTGGAGGTTTGCTTCAGCTACGAGGAACTGCTCTCTGTTCTCGAGATGCTGGCTGTCTTCGCTGCCCTCTTGTTTCGGACTTAGCATTCCAGCTTCGGTGTCAGCTAGGAATTTAGCTATGCTTTCGTCCGATATCCTTGGATTTTTAGCTTGTTCCGAGTATTCTTTGCTGCCTTCCTTCGCTTGAACATCTATTTCGTGGCAAGCTCGGGCCTCGGTAGGGTCACCTCGGATCTCCGCAATCCCTGTTGGGGTTGGGAACCTGATTTTTTGGTGCAAGGTGGATGCGACACCCATGATGCTATGCAACCATGGTCTTCCCACGATGGCATTGTAAGGAGAATCTATGTCCACCACACTGAATAAAGTTGGTTGCTTCTGACTTCCGGCATGAATTGTGATCATTAGCTCTCCTCGGGGTGTTGACGGCTTTCCATTGAAGCCGAATATGTTGTAAGCTGAAGGTACCAAAGCAGCTTTCTTACCCTTCATTTTGTCAAATGTTTGGCCGAATAGTATATCCACAGAACTCCCAGGGTCCACTAGTACTTTGGGCATGGCTATCTTCCCCATTTGTAGGGTGATGACTAGAGGATCATTATGCATCCTTCCCTCGTGGGGGATGTCTGCCGCTGAAAAGAACACGGGCTGCTTCTGCCATTCCTCTAAGCGATTCTTTGTTATTACACTGAGTATCTCCTCGCCATCCAGATCCCTTTTGTGAATGCGACCTGTCTGAATTCCTTCTAGACCCTTTGTATGGACAATTGAGTTGCAAGTTCCGAACCTTGGAATATCTCTGTCGATGGTAATCACATAGGCTTCGTGTTTTGGCTCTTCCTTGAGTAGCGGTTGATTAGGGGGTGGCTGTGGCAGCTCTAGTAGGTGTTTAAATTGTCCTCTAGTAATAAAGAAATAGATTTGGTCCTGCGCCGTGACGCAGTCCTCGGTGGTGTGCCCATGAAATTTGTGGAATTGGCAATAGTCTCTCGAGTTTTTTGTGTGCTTTGGCTGGTTTCCTCTACTTCGAGGATATCTTATTTCGCTCGCGAACTCAGACTGCTCGATGGTCCGAAGGGCATCCTCAATGGGAACGCATATCTTGGGAAGTTTTCTGTCGTGGAATGCAGGGAATCCTGGTTTGGTCGTCCCAAATTTTCTGTTTCCTTGTCCTTGCTGACTGTTGTTTCCTTCGAACTCCCCCCGAGGGTTGTTTCCTCTGTTATCAGTGTACTTTCTGTTATCATGGTACTTGCCATCACCAAATTTGCCTTCGTTCCCATATCGACCGTTATCATCTTGTCTTCCTCGCTTTGACGGGTCCCCGAAGTGAGTACTCATTGCTTGTCCTCGCTCTTCGAGCGATAAGTTGTTTATCGAGTGGACTTGCTTTAAGATTGTTTCTTTTCCCAGTGCAGCTTGTTCTTTTATTTCCTCCAAGGTGATTCGCTCCTTTTGGTATTTTCGTAGGTCCTGTAGCGTTTCTAGGTTCTTTGAAAAGAGTCTGTCGTATAGAGGGTGATCTTTGTCTAGAGCGTTGAGGAACGCTCGTACTTTATCCTTTTCCGTGGCTCCATTTCCTACCTCTACACACTGCTCGGACCACCTGCTTGTTAGGCTTTTTGTCGACTCTCCTGGGCGTACCCGAATGCTAAATAGTTTCTCCACCCCAGGCTTTGAGGAGTTGTTGTACAGGAAGTGTAGTATAAAAACTTTAGAAAGCTCCTCGAAAGATGAGATCGAGCCAGCTACGAGATTGTCATACCAGGCGAGGGCTTCTCCTTTTAAACTAGAGGGAAAATATTTACAAAGCACTTCATCTCTATTGGCGTAAGCCAGAAAAACTCGGAGATACATTTTGACGTGTATAGTAGGGTCTCCTGATCCGTCGAAGATGGAGGTGAAAGTGGGCATCGTGCATTTTACTGGAATTGGTAATGAAAGGATTGCTGGGCTTAGTGGTGACCGATTGACATCGTTCATGGCTTGAGTGAGTTTGATCCTGTCACTCGATTGGATTTAGTTGTCGAAAATATCTGCTCGGAGTGCCTTAATTTGATCCATCATTACTTGCTGTAGAGCTCTTGCCTCGGCATCTCTCTTCGTTTGATTTCCTTCGCTGAATGTGTGTATGCTTGCCTTTGTGTATGCCGGAGGCTCGGTCCTCTTGCTTGATACTGTGATTCCCTGGCCTCTGCTGGCTCCCTTGGTCTTGATGTTGTTTTTGGATACGGAGGGTTCCTTCGGCTGAGATACGTTGTTTGGGCGAGAGTGTCCTTCGCTGCTTCCTCTGTAATTGGATGCTGATTTTTCTGCTACCTTTTTGTTTGCTTCGGCCAGCTGCTTTTTTAGCTTTTTTATTTTTCTGTTTTTCAAGATTAGTTTTCTAAATTGCGCGGCTCTTGTCGTATTTTCTTCGGTAGGCTGGTGTTCAGGCATTTCATTGTCAGGATCGGATGCTTCGTCCTCTTCTTCGTCGTTTTCCCCATTTTCTTCCTGTATTTGCTGTTGGGCTGGCTCTTCTGCCTCTGGAAATCCTTTTCCGTCGGGACCTAAGTCTTCCACATATACCTCGTTCTCGTTTACTGGCTCCCTGCGTTGGACTGTGCTAGCCGCCACCTCGGGGGATAATCCTTTACTTGTCGAGAATCTGGTGAAGTGTTGTCTTGATGATCCGGTTCCTTGCTTCGAAGATCCTACTTTCTGCTTCGGAGCCTGATCCGATTTTGACGCCATTCTGGTTGTGACCTGTCAAAAAACAAAAAACCCGTGAGGTCCAAGGCGGCTAGCGCAGTGTACTTTTGTCGGCCATGTAAATCTACTCTGCAACGAATTTTTTCAGACGAATTTTAATATAAGTCGTATTTGCCCTTTTTAGATATATTCCTAACTGCTTATTTTGTCTTTTAACTCAAATCATCACTTTTTATCTGGTTCTTTTTATGAAGTTTTGTTTCCAAATATAGCACGGAATTTGAAAACCCTAAAATGGATTTTTAGGTATTGCATGAGTTTTGAAAACCCTGAAATGGATTTTTAACTACGGCACGAATTTGTAATCGTTTTTGTAAGACTAGATTCTATTCTGCAAAAGGTTTAAAGTGAATATAAACTGCCTCTCTTGGAAATCAATTTTATTATACCAAGGTCTTGAGAACTTCTTTAATGGATGATTTTATCACCTGATGTTATGCTCAAAAAACTCTTAAACACGCCAAAGCCTTTAAGGTCATTTAGATGCTTAAGGTACAGGAGCTTCTTTCGGAAAACAAGTTTTTATAAATCTTTTGGGAAGAAGAAATTATACTAAAAAATTTGAAAACCCGAAAAATCACAGGCAAACCCTAAGTTGTTTTAATCATCCCTGTTTCTAGCGCCAAACTGTACGAGTATAAAATCTGCGTAGGTACTCAGTGAGCCATATCCGCCAGATCTACTCATACATACAGTAGTTTTAAATGAGATTTAATGGTGCGAAGACCACAAGAACAGTACCGAAGATACCAAGAACAGTGATTAAAGATCAAACTTATAACAGTAAAGACTAAATATAAGAAGATTTGTATGTATTTCGATGTTGTGATTACATGAATAAAACCCTAAGGAACCAGAGGAGATCACAGACCTAATCTCTCTCTCGCTACTTAGGCTCAACCCAGAAAGAATCCAACCCCTACAACGTTTTCCAAGCTCGCCTTATATAGGCCGAGCTTGGGTGGTTTACAGCTAATAAAGACAAACGACCCAATCGTGGTGGTGTCAGACCCTGTCGAGTAAGGCGGTTTATTCACCCCGAGGTTGACTCTGGGGCTTCGGTCCTTCGACATGGTCCGAATCCTTTCTCTTCCGAGTCTCTACTTCGCTCGCTAGGCGACCTTCTTCTTTGGGCTGGTCCGAGATCTCGCTATTAATTCTCTCGGCATGGTTAGGTTTCCTGGATGCGAGACACGTGTTCCGAGGGTTTTTCCCCCCTACATGGCGGGTTAACCTATCTATACTGTTATAATCGCAAATAGAGCTTAGTTTAAAAAAGGTGTGCACGCATGGGCAGGGAAGTCAAAAAGGGACATAGCACGCGTCTTTCTTGTAATACGGTGAGATGACTTATGTGTACGAGTAACATACTAGGATAGATTTCGCTTATTTTTGGGACATACACGCTAATGTTGTCATGCAGTATTCAACTTTAAAGGCCCGCATTCCTACCCCATATCAACCCTACTATGTGGCACCATTATATTGGCCCATAACTGAAGACTCGGAGGTTCCAAAGCAAAAATTATTTACACATACGGTTTGCCCGGGTGTAATCCCGTGTGAGGGAGATTTTTTTTAGTGGGTCCCTAAACTTTTACCCATTCCCTATCCAAATGTTAAGCTGGCAAAACAGCCGTTAGATCTTTGGACGGGACAATGATACGGGCAAACTGTTTGTAAGTGTATCATTGTTGGTTCCAAAGAGCAGTCAAGGAAAGGTGTCAAGGCTAATCTAAATTAATTAAAAAAAAAAAAAAAACTTTTAAGTTATTAAATTATTTAATAACTAATTTTTATTTAAAAGTGCAAGCATTATTATTTTAGGCATTTTGGTGTGCTAGGAACAACTTTGTCTTTCAGGGAATGAATTTCGATACTTTAGATATTGTTAGGAAAGCTTTTGATTTTGCTCATGAATATATAGCTGTGCAGAATGCTTCTCAACCGCAATCACAACACAAGGAGATGATATTAGTCCAGTGGACTCCTCCTCCTCCTCCGTATGTTAAACTCAATGTGGATGGTGCATCTAACCAGTTTGGATTTGCAGGTACTGGTGGTGTCCTCAGAGATGACAGTGGAAGGTTCCTTGGAGGATTTGCCAAGCATATCTTCAAGAATGGAAACAATATGGCCGAAATCAGAGCCATCCATGAGGGTTTGTCGATGGCCTACAGCATGAATCTTCGCAAAGTGGTGGTGGAAAGCGACTCTATGTATATTACTAACTTATGTAAAGGTTTGACAGATGTGCCCTGGTACTTTGTTAATATTTTGGCTGATATAAGGGCTTTATGCTCCCGTTTAGACTCTGTTGTGTTCAATCATAAGTATAGGGAGAGCAATACGGCTGCTGATGTTCTCGCTAAGAGAGCAGCCAAGGAAGGTTTTACTGAAATCTTTTGGTCTACACCTCCTCCTTTTTTGGTTAATGTACTGATGGAGGATGTTACGGGGAGGGCTATCCCCCGGTTTGTGAAGCCCAGTTAGTTTGTTTAATACAAGCCTTTCTACCAAAAAAAAAAAAAAAAACGATAATAACGGGCATGAAAAAATACAGTCGTTCTATACAGACCGACAAGAAAACCACTCAAAAACTGTTTCCTACGTGGAACCCACTCTCTTTCTTATGAGCCGTCGATTTCGCAAAGGATGGATGAATGTTGTCCATTGATTCGTACGTAGGCTTGTAACTATCATAAATTGCTTTTGGGCCTACCTCTTCTGCTTCTTCTTTCTCGTGATAAACTTATTGATGTTACAGAGAAACGAAGGGAGACTAAGATCTTCATCCAATTGGTAAAACTGTTGCTACAAGAAATGGAGTTTCATATGAAGAACAAGTTATGAAATCCAATAATGGTTTTCAATTATATATGCTTGAGCACTTCATTTAGTTTTACCGACTCGTACTAAACCAAAAATCACACTCAAAAATATTGGCAGTTCCTGACTAATTGATCTTGTCACATCTGTATATGCTTACAGTCTCTTGATAAATCTTTCTTCTTTGCATCAATGTATCTGCTTCTCATAAGATTTCAAACATTTCTGGCTAACAGACACTTTATTTCACCAAACACCTCAAGGCATGGAACTTCTCTGCAAAAAAGGAAAATAGAAATTAAGATTGACGGACTAACACCATGTTTGTTTTGGACTGACTCGGCCACTGACTCTGACTCGGCCACTGACTCGTCCCGAGTCAGATGTTAGACCGTTTGTTTTTTCAGTTTTAGCATCGCTGACTCGCTCACTGACTCGGGCAGTCCCACTGACTCGGACCTGATAGAGTCAGTGATTCAAGTTCCACTGATTCGGTGGACTCTCCCTCTGACTGGTTTTAATTCTCCTAAATGCCCTTAATTTCATTTTTCATTTTCGTTCTTTGTTCGACACAAAATGAGAAAACTAAAAGCCATCCCCTTCGTTTAGGGTTCGTTCGATCTCTCACTTTTATCTCTCGATTCATCTCCTTCATCTAGTGTTCGATCTATCAATTCTATCTCTCAGTTCATCTCATTCGTCGGTTTCCATCTCTGAACTCAACTATAGGATGTTTTTTCAAATTAGGGTTCATCAACTGCAGGTATAACTTATCTCTAATTTGATTTTATATTGTATGACAGGTGATTTTGATTAAAACCCACGTTTACTTTTCTTGTTTCTACTGCAATTAATCAATTGATTAATGAGAAATTTCCTGATATACTAATTGCTCAGAAGGTATTCGATGAAATGTGTGTTAATGATATTCTTGATTCCATGCTGGTTAAGTGAGCTTATAGCTCTAATATGGATTTTGCTGTATTTTGGTGGTTAGCTCTAATATGGGTTTTGTTGAATTTATAGTAAATTAGCTAACTTTACACAACTAAATAATGATAAGTTTCCCCCTTTTATGTTTTCGGTGAACTTCCTTTTTTGTGTGCCAGTCATCTTTGTCCAAAATCTCTGTACGCACTGAAATGCCATCTACCAAGCTTTATTGCTCCTTGTTTGTTATATTTTGAGCCATGCTCATGTTTTAGTAGCAGAAATGGAAAATGTATAAACATCATATAGCTGGGGAAGCTCTCCCATGGATTAGTTGCATTGGAATAGAAGTCTGGATTCAAATGAAAGCTGGCTGGTAAGAATTTCTGTGTGTACGTATTCCAGATTTCTGCATTTGGAGCAGAACCTCTACTCAACGGTTTTGAATCGAATGGCATGACACTCTCGCAGATCCAGTATGCCCCACAATCATCGTTTCCATTTGCCTTCATTTATTAGGTGTATGTATTGGTTTCATCTTTTTTATTCCGTTTGCATACCTTTACTCTCGACGAATTGGGGGTTGAATTGGTATAATGGTTCATCTTTTTTATTCCGTTTGCATAAAGTTTATGTGTCGACGAATTTTCTGTTCAGGTGGATTCCAAATTTTCCAGTTGCATACCTTATCAACTTATATCCAGAAATGAACCATTACACATACGAATTTTCTGTAATCATACCCGATTGAATACTGCGGATTCCAAATTTGGAGTGAATCGTAGGAAGTTGATAAGCGTATCAGCTTCGATAAAGCCACATTCTAAGTGGATTAAGTTTGGAAAGGTGGGTGCAATTGAGAGGATACTTAACAGACTCACAATCTGATCACAGTAGATGAGAAATTCAAGATTAATCTAATATGCAGGAACACAAGGCTAACTCATGCAGTATAATGAGAAATAAAAACTTACCTCATAATGATCAGAAGCAGAGAAAGTTGATAGTTTGAGGCGTTTTACATTAGTAAGTTGACACATAAACTTACATAATGATCCAACACCCGATAAGGGATCCAACCGAGCAGAAATGCACACATCAGCGGCTTCTAGACATGGAAAGATTTGCCAGCACAGATGTTCTGGAAGTTCGTCACAATAAATGAACGAAACCAAGTTTGAAGCACCTATGTGAAGATCAACGCGGTAAATGTTGCTCTTTGTGCTACTTGTCATGGAAAAATACTTGAGTCTAGGAGATGTAATAATAATCTCCTCTATACTATCAAAAACACAATCAGTCAGACATAAATCTTCCAATGAGGGGCACCTTCTAAACAATTCCAGATCCATAAGGGCATCATCAAAAACGATATATGACAGTCGTAGGATCTTAAGGTTCGGAAGAAATATTGATTTTGGAAGATCCTCTAGTTTGGTCAAATAATAATCATTTCCGTCCAAAAGGATGTCTAGAATAAGCAGCGAATCAGATGTGAAAATGCAGGCAGGTAACATTTCTACGTGATAGAGGTTAAGAACAACCTCTTCAGGGTTACACTTGAGTGCTGTGACAATCCACTGTTTCACACGGTTAATGGTTACATATTTGCTCAAGCAGGATAGAACAAACCTATTGAGCGTAGACATTGCACGGACATTCAATAGTCTGTCAATTAACTCCATAAACTTCTGAGCGCGATCTCCCAAAGCAACACGTCCATATTCGTCCGCTATATCAGAATGATAAATAGCGATAGTTGTAACATTTAACCAAACATTCTTCCATCTGTGAGACAACACACTAGTACAGGCAGCATCGCTCGTTGAAAGGAACGACAGTAAATGCTCAACTAGTGAATCTGGTAATGCACTGATCTTATCTATGTTTTGGATCCTACCACAAATTCAACAAAAACTATTAGAGAAGTGGAATGGTAGTGACTAGTGAAGTGTGATAAGATTAGTGTAACATCCTTTTGTTGCGCTGTTGCAGGGTATTCAGATATAAATAACCTATCATTTTCCGCTCTCTTCCCATACTTTCTTGTTCCTAAGTGGATTACAAAAAGCCCTCACCCACAATGTGAAATGGACCGAAACAAAAGTACAGTATAACCCCTGTAAAATAATAGCGTCCAAAGCGACAAATTTTATTATAATATCGCGATATTAAATAATCTATAATATAATATTTATTAATTTATATATTTTCTATTGGATCAAGAATCTGCAATGCCAAAAACTCTTCTAATAATAATAGAAGTCCAAGATGAAATTCAATGTAACATAAATTTCAAGAAAAAACATGTTCAATTCTAATAAAAATCAAGACAAAATTCAATGTGACTTCAATTTCAAGAAAAACGAAATCACAATTGAATCATCCTTTACTAAAATATTACAAATCTAAAACTAATTTTATTCATTTAGAATCTATTTTAATTTATATATCAACCTATATAAAGCTTCAAAAAGTTAATAATTTATCAATTTATCAAATTATTAATTTAGCACGTTGGCCCAGACTCGGGACCCGAAAAATTTATTGTATTAATTTATCGCGGATTATTTTATAGGGGTTCTACTGTGGTTAAAAATGTGAGGATGCAGTGGTTCTATATGAACCGAGGTTTTCATCACTATCAGCCCCTCAATGGGGGGCAACTTAGCAAAAAATTAGGTGATAGTTAGATGGGATATAGCGGGTCGGATCCGGTAGTTGTACCAGTCCGACTAGATGGGTCATCGGTAGGGACCCAGGCCCATCTATCGCTGGTTCAGAAAAAGAAAAAAAAAACTAGTAATGTAGTGGTTCAGAAAGAAACCTAGCAACAAAAAAAAAGTGAGGATGCAGTGGTTCCTACACTAAGGTAATGTAGTAAAAAATGAGGAGACTATTTCCCTAAGTATCTGTTACTTCGATTTACATGTTGCAGAAAAACCTTCAGATTAACATATTAACCTACCTAATTGAACATAATTAATTATGAAAAATGCCAATCGAATGTTACATTACGGAGACTAGGGTATTATAAAATTACTGGGTGATTAAAACACTGGCAGACATCAACACATCCGGATAATTAAACACTATAATCCTTACCTTTTGGTGGTGTATGTATCTTCTTCCATCTCAAAATAATCCAACACTTCCATCAACCAGGTTCAAAGATTAGTGGAGTTTCCAGCGGATCCACCAAGGTGTGCGTTTCAAACTTAATATTAAAAGCTTTTTCTTGAGATCCTCTTTTGTATAACACATAACTGTAAAAAACAAGCCGTACCTTTCATATTCTGAAGTTCTGCTCGTAAGGTGAGAGATGAACGGGGTGTTTTAATACAGCCTAAGGCCGGTTCCGATGGAAAAAAGTTAGTTGTACCGCTGCTACATCATTTTTGACGTAGCAGCGCTTCTGCTATTGGATGAGTGAATCCAACGGTGGTGGTGGCCATTGAAGTTTCTACTGTAGGATAAAAAATCACCACCATTGGATTTACCCATCCAATGGTAAAGGCGCTGCTACGTCAAAAATGATGTAGCAGCGCGACCTCAAAATTGCTTCCGGTTCCAATGGATTAAAACCCCAGTTATACAGTAAAACCGATTATCTTTGGGGCCACAAAAACAAAATCTTGTACAAAGGTCCACCTTTAAAATGATTAATTTTTTTTTTTGGTTATACATACAGCTAAGAAGAATATAAACACGTAACTGTAACTAGATAACACAGATACTAATTTAATTTTATTTTGTTCTTGTACATGTATAAATTTAAAATACATGATCCTAAGAAGAATACAATTATATGCATAGAAATACAAAAAAGTATGTAGATAATACAAATATTAGTTTAATTTTGTCTCAAGCAACTTTAGATATATATTTTTATTTATCTTAAACTTAAATGTATGAAAAAAAATCTATATTATTTATATTTTTTTATTAAGATGGGAGTAGAAAAATATATGACTTTTTTTCAATATAGAGGTTATTCTTAAATATAACTGGCCCAATTCCGGACTGGAAATTTTTATTTTTATATGGGGTTATTCCTATATGGAGTATTCCTTTAGAGAGGTTTTACTTTAGCTATTATTGCTCATAATGGAACTAGCAAAGCGAGTTTTTGACGTTACAAAGTTGCAACTTTGCAACGTCAAACAGAAATAGTATCGTCGATGGACAGATGGTATTTCCATCGAGGATTGAATTTCTCTCTATAAAATCATAATCTCTCCTACTTTTTAGTTTAAGAAAAAAAAATATGATGAATAATTAATGGATTTGTAGTTAGTAGTTCTGTTGAATAATTAATCTTCTGATGATCGGATTCGATCACGAAGAAAAAGCGTGAGACAGAGGCCATCAATCATGGTTCACTTGTAGTGTGCCGATTTTCCCTGCTCACAAATTTTCTGACTACAAATTTAGTGAGGGTTCTATTATTTTCGTTCTTGCATTTCCTACCAAGAAGTTGTGTTATGTCACCTTATCGGTTTCATGTTTAAATAAGTGATGTTGCAGTTCCTTGTACAGTTGTTTGTAAGATTTAGTTACTTGAATAATAAAATGCGTATAAGAAAAGCTTTAGCTAACTCGTATGTATCAGGAGCTGCTTAAAATATTCCTCGGCTTTTGTTTTAGCCATTATAATGGATTAAGAATGCGGTACCGTTAAGAATGTGTGTGTGTGTGTGTGTGTTTTATAGTAAGTGTTTGGGTAAACAAGTTATTATTGAAAAAGGTATTGAAAAAAGTATTAAATATGGTTTTATATGCGAGTTGCTGATTAAAAAAAAAAAAAAAATCTTATACGCAATTTTAGCACTGCCTCACGTAAGAAGGGGGGCAAAAGCCGCAAAACGGTGTGCAAAACAGCAAAAGCATAGTAAAACAACATAAACACTTAAGAACAAATACATATAAATCTCCATCAGATTGAAAATATGTAAAATATATTCTCTGGCCGCAACATTTTTCGTTAGCCGATATTAGAGGGGGTTGCTTTTTTCTCGATTTACAAGACCTCGGTACTTGAGTTGACCAATCCTCAAGAGGCGGATTTATTCCTTGGGTTTTCCCAGGCGGATGTTAAACGGTTCGCCTCGAGTCACAATAGTACGAGTATTAGATCCTAGTGAAACTAATGTTTCCAGATAATAGCTCAGCCCTCTCGGTAATGAATTACAACACCCATGTGTACTTTCCTAACCCTTCGATGCTTGGGATCATATAAAAGTCCCTCCCCGAGACACCAGAATAACATCTCCCCATTTTTAAAGATACACGCTATCTAATCTTAATATGGTTAGAGTACAGGTGAGCACAACATTTCAAAAGAGGATGATCCGCAATAATTTCATGGGTAATAATATGATTTAGATACTACAAATTTCCAGATCTATAATTTTGCATCACCCATACTTCAACAAGAATCGATGAAACATGTACGAATGCACAAAGGCAGAAGTTGATTACTCCTATATCCAGCAAGACAATGGACGGACCCCAGTTTATATTTGGTAATTGCAGTTCTTTGAAGTCCTCGTTACCGATATCCCACGATAACACCGACGGAGAGGCTTGGCCAAACTTTTCACATGCCCAATGAAAAGCACCATTAAGAAACACCTCACCGTTGGAAGGATGGATGACATGAGGGATGGTTTGAGTGCTCCATAACATTTCACGTAACCTGAAGATGTAAAATGTAGAATTCTCGACGCTTCCTGCAATGCGTGCAGCGATTACCAGCTTAAAATTGTCAGTCTTACAATCATAGCCGAAATTATTAATCCTGATGTCGACGCGGTTGTATACATTTAGTTCTTGTAATTCGGGTAATTTCATGTACTCCGTTGTAGCAGTGTTCCAAAGATAGATGAAATATTAAGAACGGGCTTTATGATACGAAAGGCAAACAAGACCGTAGGATGAACTAACCAAAGTTACGGAATAATCTAGTTCGTGGCAAGGAATATTATCCGATACAACAGTATACTCCGGTATACTTGTCGACGCCAGCACTGAGTCATGACTGGCTGATAAATTGTATTTGATGCTGTATAATCACTACTTGAGCCTTTCCGCTTAGAAATAAAATTAAGTAATCTCAAGTTGTTTACCTGTACAACACGATTAGTGTGCATTCTGGAAAACTTTGTTCCAGAAATGATGTCTTTTTGTTTTTTTTAATCAGTAAAAGTAAAAATTATCATTGAAAAAGCTTACAAAAGTAAGCAAGTGCTACAAAGAGGTGAACAAAACCAATGCTAGAGAACCACAGACTAGCGAAACCCCAAGCCAAAAAGGCCCTCAAACCAAAAAGACAGAGAAACCTAACTTACAAAGTAGTTATCCCAGTTAGCCTGAACTTAATCCAAATGAACAACATGGAGCGAATCTGAGTTATTACACCGAAAGAAAGCTTGAGATTTTATTTGTTCAACCATGTTGTCTATGTTCTCAACGTCTACTTTCCCATCGTTATAGATTATGTCGTTCCTTCCATTCCAGATTTGCCAACATATTGCTGCCGGTAACACTTGCTAAAGGACTTGGCCAATTGAAGAAGAAAACTTCTTTGATCGCCATCCTTTAATGACCAAGTCAATGCAATCCGGCATAACCCCCCAACTGATGCCCGCAACGGATAAGAACCAAATTTTCGTTGCAAAGGAGCAATGACGTAAAATATGTGTAGTCGTTTCATTGTTTCGACAACACAAAAGACAACCGTTAACAAGCTTGATCACAAGGGTGAAAAAGGAGGGGTACCGAAATACTACCAACTTTTCGTTTTGGATCGTGAGTCTTATGGTTTAAGTCTGGACGATCTCAAAAATCAATATCCAAACTTATAACTGGAGTTGTTAGACCTCGACAAAGATTACCTTAGAGTCAACTCGACAGTTATGCAATAACGTACTACTTGGTGCTTTAATTATAAATCAGAGTTATAATGCGGAAAGTAAAAGCACACAAGACACCAGAGATTTTTTAACGAGGAAACTGCCTTGCAGAAAAACCTCGGGACCTCGTCCAGTTTGAACACCGCCCAGTACAAACTGACTACAAACACTAGCCTACTATAAGACTTCGGTCTGGGATGTAGCAGAGACCAACTCAAGCCCTCCAAGCGAAATGGCTACTGTCGCCTTCCTTACGTCTCTAGATCCCCCACAGATCGTCACGCACTTGATTCCCCCAGCCGACGTCCTTTACAGGCCTAGGAGTTGCTTTGACCGCTGTCAAAGGCTTGTGTCAGCAATACTGGCTTTTCAACCAAACTGTTGACGTATGGTGTAACTGTCCTCTATCAGTTTACCA
>JAJJMA010304469.1:3708-14848 GCA_023529015.1 Papaver nudicaule | reverse complement strand
AACTAGTAGCTATGAATTTGAAGAAAGAAGCAACTTGTTATCTAAAAGTATTGACAGGGAGCAACAAAACTCACCCACTGGCATCAGCAATTTCCATGGATATCTTCATCTAGGATTGAATCTAAAGACTGTCGGACCATCTTGGCTTTCCGACATTGCGAATAAGATGCGAGTGTACCTCGAGCTGCTGTGGATACGGAAACCCCACATCCTCAGTAATACTTCTGCTAATACAACCATATGAGTTGGTTTCAGAAATCAAAACACGAACCTTTCCATTCTTTGAAACAAAAGCTAAATGGCTTAATCAATTTAAAAAATTCTAACCATAAAATCAAAACACCATAAAATCGAAATCACACACATACCCATGCTTTAAAACAGCATAAAATCGAAATCAAAATACCATTAATCGGAATCAAATTTCTAGGGTTTGCAATATCAAAATTTTGATTTTTGTAGAAGGGATTTTTCATACCTTAGAGTAGATATCTTTCAGATTTGTTCTTCAATCATCTTCTACGAGTACTTCAATATTCATCTGTGAAAAATCCAGGAGAAGATTACAAAACAAATTTCTAGGGTTTTGAAAATCAAATCTAGGTTTTTTTTCTTCTTCTGAAAATCGGGTTTTCATACTTTAAATTTGTTCTTCTTCTTCTCGCTTCTGATTGTTGATGATGATTCATCACCTTTTCTCATCGAATCACAGCAGACCTCAAGAACCTCAATAAGGTGATTTAGATTCAGGATAAAGATGGAGATCGTGGTAGTTAGGGTTAAATAAGGTATGGGGGTGGTGATGGTGTTGGTGGTGGTGCTTGGTTAGGATTCGCAGTATCAAAAAGTGCTCTGCTCGATAAGGAAGAAGAAAAAAAAATCGAGGAAGAAGAAGAAGAAGAGAAGAAGAAGAAGAAGAAGAAAAGATAGAAGCCAAACGAGGGGCGGAGGAAATTAGAAGAAAAAAAAATAAAAATGGTAAGTAAATATTAAAGGGTAATGTAAATGTACATACATGCCCTCGCGGAAATAATTAAAGTACCCGTGTTTGTCCCTTTTTTTTTATTTTTTTCGGTTACACTTACATGTGCCACGGATATACCATTTTGTGCCACGGATTTTGTTGTGCAACGGATATATCCGTTGCACATGAAAAAATCGAAGCGTTGCACAATGGGCGATCTGGTGTAGTGATGCTCTCTATGAGTTCTCTCTTATAACTCCCAGTGGAGAGAATACTATCATAGTGCAATGCTAAATAACCCTACCAACTCATAAAACCACCAATTTACTTCATGTCGACATCGCCTCGAATTCCTCGACATCAGAACTAAATTGCTCACTGGTACCAAGGTGGAGAGTTAACAGAGACGCATCCTCATGGATTTCCTCTTAAATACGACTCGATACCTGAGTCTCAATGAAAACCTCAGAAACATCGCGGCTCTAGGCCTGTCCAGAGCTCTCTGAGAAACTCTCTGAGAAGTATACAACAGCCTAAACACACTTAAGCAGGCCACAATCTAAACACAGAATGGCCTAATATACCATGGATAAGCATGCCATGACCTAAAATACGCCATAGCTCAAGTGCACAAACATGGCATAGTCGTAGTGGTGAGGCCTAAATGCGCCACAAAAGATTGCCAAGGCCGTGGCCACACGGCCATGGCGCCATACATTTCTGGCCTTGGCTATAAAAGCTACAACGCCATATTCATTCATGGCACCATAAATTCTTGGCCTTGGCCAAAGGCCAAGGCTACTACCACGAGGCTATGGCACGATATCCATGGCGCTACACCTATTTCAGCCAAAATCATGGCCATAGAGCCATGGCCACGCAACGCTTCTTAGCTCAACACAACTATGCAACATCTGCATATTACACGAGATATCAAAATATCACACGGGGGGATAACTTTAGGGGTATTGGTCTGGCGGTCTACGACAGTTAGAAAGAAATTGATAGAGATGATGGACAGTTACGAGAAGCTGGTGCTGAGTGGACACGTTCTACACGACTCTGGCAGTTACAGAGCACAACTCATGTCCTCCACTCCTCCACGGCTTCCACCTTCTCTGTCGAGAGATCAGGGTGAGTTCAACACTATAAATAGAGGCTTCCTCTATCTTCCAAGGCAGAACACCACAAAACAAATACAACATTCTGAAACACCTGAAAACACCAGAACCTCAGAACATACATACCTGAGTATTCAACACACTTTTAGCCTTGGAGATTTCCAGTCACTCTCACGACGGAGATCTTGAACTCTCACACCCAGAAATACACATTTTCACCTGATCTCAAGTTTCTTTCACTGTTTCCCTCCCTAGATCAACTTTTATCCTCTCTGTGACCGAAGCAAGACTTGAACGACCATTAACTTGGTTTAGGCTTGTCTTGTTCGATTTTGATCTCGAGCACTACGAAAGTACCCAAATACGGTACAATGTTTTACAGGCAAAAACACCTATATGCAGACTTGAAAGAAAAACTACTTGATTCTGTATGCGGCCAAAATTTTGTCAACACCGGATATATGAATCTTACTGCTTAATACTATCTATACATTATCTAGAGTGAAGAAAAATTCTAACATATTTACATTCCAAGTCAAAGTAGCGAACTTAGCAACACTATACTTGGGACTGGGGTAAGATATGAAAAGAGGATGTGAGGCATTAATAATCCAATTAACATGGAAACACAAGAACATGGTTGCCATTTCTGGCTTCACAAAATGAATTTTTCCTAAAGAATTCAAGACCACGATATATAGACTCCACACCCAAGACAAAACTTTACGTTTTAGTATATGCATAGGGTGACAATGCTTAAAGTATTTATATCTAAGACTTGGATTCACAAAGAGAGCTCCTTGATCTCAAGTAAGTAATTCCTTCTTGAAATTACTACTACTTATTTATGTCTAGATCTACAAATAATTCCTCGAAATCAAAAAGGAGGAAATCTTCATATATGTATGATTCTAGGGTTGGATTATTCTTTTATGATGAAGGATGTTGCAAATTGTATCATGAAATCTCTTCAAGGAAGATTATCATGGAAAAAAAATATGTGAAGACTTCATGTGATGAATTCACAAAATCATGGAGTCTTACAATTGGGGAAACATTTTTGATGGTCTAGGTAGTAGGAGTGAGAAATTGGTAAAATTGTTCTATGCCAATATCTTCTACTCAAGTCTTCAAAATTGGGAATATAAAACTCTAATTGGTGCAACCGTCATTACGGTAAATCGTGAAGTTCTTCACCAAATCACAAACTTACCTATTGGGAACGTTCGCATACCCGCTATGGAACAAGATCGGCCTACAATGGATGATATCTCTCAAAGGCTTGTTCACAAGGCTATCATTTGGGACTCCAACCGGTTTCCTACTAAGGAGTTGTCTACATCCTTGAAAGCCTTTGGTAAGTTAGGAGTTGCCAATAGTTGTCCTTCCACTAGTATCCATGCTCATTGGAACCAAGATTTTGTCGAGTTTGTGTATTTTCTCTTGGACAATAAGGGTACTGTAGACATTTGTGGAATGATCTTACTACAAATGCTAGATATGACATCGCTAAACAAGAACCTTGGCTACCCTTGTTTAATTTCTATAATTTGTGAGTCCTATCATGAAGGACTCCTTGACGAAAATTTGGGAAAACCAAAACCTCTTACGAGCTCCTCCGTTCGAAAGATTGAAACCAACGTCAAGAAACAATCACGTTCTTTTTCTTCTTCTTCAGCTCATTTGCATCAAGACTCTTCTGATCGTGAACTTCTCTTCAGATTCTTGAGGGACAATGATAAGGTGTCAAACCTATTAAGACTAATTTCTCGACTCTAAACAACTCAATAAAGATGTAGTAAAGCAAGTCAAGTTCGTTCCACAGGGAGGTGTGAGTTCTAGTTGTTATAAAGTCCAATTCTCGTTTCAAAGAGAGTGAATCAAGGTAACAAAAATATATAAACTGAATTTTGAATCAAATAATAATGATAAAAAGCGATTAAGGAATTCCTATCAATCCACGAAACAAAGCATAATCAATTTTAAAAGCATATTTCTCGCAATATCCTACTTGTTACCACCCTAGAATAGCTATAAGCTCAACTATCCTAATCAATTCCTTGTGTCACCGGATACGGAAGTGCTCGACTACCGGATTCTAATCAATTAGAACACCTAAAATAAGCTCTTCAAGTGATTCAAATCAAAAGCATTAGACTCTATGAATTGGGGTAAGACCTAGCCACGCACTCGTAAGCTCGGATTATGAACTAAGGTAATCTTCTACTTCTCAATGATTTAACAACATCCCGCCGTCAATAATCGAGAATTACTCCTTGTTGTTATTGATTCTTGACAATTACGGATCAAAGAATCGCTAACTAGCAATAGGGTTGTCAACTAGTTACGTGATTGCGCACTCAAGCAACTAGAGGATAACCCATAAACGGTAAAAGATTCACAACAAGTAAAAATAGAGGATTGAAATACTTATGCAAATTGATTAAAACTCATGTCTCGGGATGTCAAGTTCACCCCTAATCAAAAATAAACTTAGCTACTCATGTTCTTGAAAGTAAACATAATATTGTGTAAAAAGAATAATGTTTCAAAACTAAAAATAAACAAGAAAAGCAAACTCCAGATCTTCTCCAGCTGCGCCTCCAGAAACTTCTTGTAAAGATGTCAAAGATGATGTAAAAGATATCTCTGTTTCTGTTTATGCGCCTCCTTTTATGTCTTTTAAAACCCTCCAATTCCGTCCTGTAATTTCTGTGCTAGGTAGACCCTTGTCTCCATATCCAACCACAACTCCTATAGGCCTCCGTTCTTACTATCCAATACCTGACAAAAGCCCTGAAGTCTGTACCGAACCCTTCACTCAACCATAGAAAAGTAACCACAGGAACTGTTGTAAATAACCCTTGAAACCTTGGCTGCACCCAGAGCTGCAGCCCTTTGAACTCACGCCCATCACACACTACCACTAGACCATGGCAATTCACACAGCAACATCACAGCTCACAACTCTGCCCTTGTATCAGCTACATAAGCTCTTTGTAACACCAACCACCAGGCCCTCAGTCTCTTTACTCTGCGCCCTACAAGTTCAGGCCGTACCCTTGAGCTAACATCCATCAGAACCACCAGCCACTGACCCTATAGACATCCATATAACCATGCCAGAAACCACCAGTAAAAACAACCTCAAAGTCAGCACCAGAACAACAGCTTCATACGCACCAGAAATCAGCTCCAATTATCACCAATCCGAGCTCTGTTTCCCTGTAAACCAGCAACCTGAGCACCTTGTTCTTTCCTCCATTTCTTGCCTACATCACCAGCATAAATCCACAGCATAATTCCAGTACAGCAGCCTCAATGCTTCCCTGAATTCTGGCCCAAAACTATCCACCAGATGGTTCTTGTAAACTCATCTGCATCACCTGCAAAACTCACCAAAAGCCACCAGAAATTGAGCATCAGATCAGCTTGAATATGAGCTCTATTGACCTCGGCAGCTCTATCTTCTACTGCTGGTTCTTCCTGCCAGAAATTGACCTCCAAATCACCGTAAGCTGAGCTCTAAATCAGCACCAGAGCTCCACAAATCAACACCATTCACCACAGAAACCAGCTAACAAACCACTCCATTCAACAACCTCAAAACCCGTCTGTAAATCCATATGCATCAGCTCAAAACCCATACTGAACTGCAGCAAACATGGACTCAACACCACTTCCTTCTTTGGTTCTTTTCCGCCACAATTTCATCACCAATCTGAGATTCCAGCTCCATTGACGTATCTGCTTCAAAAACCCTCTAGAATCTCGTCCACAGCTCACCAAATCAGTGCAACAACATCAGCTCTTCACCCTTCTTTTTCATGCAATTCCAGCCATGATATACCTCCAAATCCACTGTGAATTCCCTTGCAATTCAGCCATCCAATCCTTTAAAAACCCATTGTAAATCTCAACAGAAAACCCCTTTTCATCGACAGAAATTGAACCCATATTTGAGCCCAATTCTCTCCTCTCTGTTTTACATTTCAGACACAGATCAGATCTGAAAGAGAAAAGTCTTCGTCTGATTTTAATTAGGATAAGGGTTACCCCTTAGCGCTGTGCTGGGGTTGGGAATAACCCGGTGCCTTAAGCTGTGGTGGTGCCCTGAGCTTGGAATGATATCTGCTCCAGTAATTCCTTGGATTTTGGCACTTCAAAGGCTTTCTATCCTGCTGTCCACCACCTTGTAGTTTCTTCAAATGAAATGAGATGTTATTTGTTTCTTTTTTTGTAACTTAAAGCAATTGTACCTGCAAAATAGAAAACAACATTATATAACCAATGTACGAGGCATAAGCTTAACTAAAGTGTATAATAAGGTACTCTTGAGTAGGTGTTTTAAGGCACCTATCAGACAACGAAATTTGAAGAGGGATGTATACTGTATTCAAAAACAGGTGGAGTTGATCGGTTCTCATATTGGTCTTGAGCAACAAATGGCTGAAACTAGAGCAACTTACTATGTAAGTGTCTCAGAAGGTGAAGATGTTGCATAATTTAATTCCTTTTCAAAAGATGAAAGTCTTCTCCCTATGGGTTGGGTAATTAATTATGTTATGTAATACCTTACCGTCTCTCTTATTAGTACTACTCTAAGATGTTTTCATCAATTAATAGAGGTTATTTAATTAAATTCTTAATTGATGATTGCAATACTTGATCTTTATTGATTATCTTTATGAATGTATTGCATGAATCGTGAACTTGCTTTTTTAGTCATACCACCCGTTCGGGTAAAGCAGTTCTTGAAGAACTATCAAAATCCATGCTTACGACTCTTATGGCTAAGGGGAGACGATTTTGATAAGGAGGAACCTCGTAAGATACAATGTTGGACTCCGCTGGATAAAATGTTGTACCTTTGATTCTTAGTCTTACAACCACTAGGAAGGGGTAACCTTATGTTTTCTATAGAGGCGATGGTTGACCGAAACTCTCTGAGAATTTGGAAGATTAAACCTTGAATTCCTATTTGACCGTAACTGGCTAGGGAAGAAAAACATAATTGCAATTTTACTTGTAAAATTGTGCTTTTAACCAAGAATTTATTTAAAATCCTTGCTTGGGAAGGTCGTCGCGCTGTTCCTTATGGAATGACACATAATGGGGGCGAGTTCTTTTGAACTTGTGCTTCATGGAAATATCTTTTTGGGGTGTGCGGCTGTGGAAATTGCGAGAGAATTGCATATATTGTAATGACCCGCAAGCAGGTCAATGACTATAGACTAGTCAATCGACAATTACGCTAGGTAATGACAAGATTAATTGAATTTTAATAACAAATATAACAATTAATGAAATAATAATTTGAATATGATTTTAGTACCATTAGATAGATCTCGAAAAATTATGCGAAATCGACTAATAGAACGCGTCAAATGGATGTCGGATGAGGAAGATACGACACTCGCAAAGCGGAGTTAAACCTATTGAAGGTTTGACCATTGACTTAACGGTTGACTGACGTTGACTTGATCTGACCAAACCTATGTTAGTTATAGGTTATCCCTTATCACATAATATGGGTTGGTAGTAGTAAAGCCTGGTGGTGTAAGTAAGGTGTAACAATAATTCAATTTAATTTAAACCAAATCAAGTTTATCTTCTCCTTGTCTTTAAGCATCTCGGTGGATTAGTAGAAAATATAGGTGGTGGTGTTAGCTCGTGAGAGAAACAGAGAGGTGGTGAGTTGGGTTGATAAATTTAGGAAACTTTGTAGGTAATACTAACTAAAAGAACATAGAAGAATTAGCTAGGGAGAGGGAGGTGTTATGAGTTGTGTGTTGAGAGTTGATGAGTGATGATGATGATGATAGAATGAAGTTATAAGATGATGGGAACTTATTAAATAACTGAGGTAACCTCTGAAACTACTCTAATATGTTGAATTATTGATTGGGTATCTCTTAGATGTAGAAAATACATTGATAATCAATCATATGATAATTTTTATGATGATCATAATTTTAGGTTACCACTGCCCTGTTTAGAAACACTGAAACGACCATCTTAATTATTTTATTTATTTTTAAGTAAAACATGAAAAATGGAGGTCTGTTCCTTAAATTTCCATAGCAACTGAGTTTTCTTGATTTCGTTGAGAAATGAATTTTTGGTGACCATATTAGTGACTGATGTGAAATCTGGGAATCTGGGTAAAAACAGAGGTGAGGTGACCTGTTCTAGGCCATGTCTAGGACGATAGGAATTTTATTTGATTTTTCTCAACACATGAAGTTGGAGTACACTTCCCAGGCTTTCCATTCATATATAGCATGCTTCATTTGGATCAAAATTGAATTAGTTATAGCCCTCGAAAGTTAGGTAGTTGGGGCTGTTTTTCTAGGGTTCCAAGGGAAGAAGATGACCGAGTCAGCTTCTGACTCAGTGAGTCAGACCGAGTCAGCGAGTCAGATCGGTAAATGGGTCGGTCAAGTGGGTTAACGGGTTGGGTAATGGATTCGGGTCATGGGATCCGGATCACTGTAGGAGTGACACGTGGTAGGGCCATTGGGCGGGCCGGCCCGGGTTCAGGCCCGTTGGGCCATGGGTTAGGGTCAGTTACACTATTTTGATGTTTTGGAGGGCTCTTCTGCAAAGTTGGAGGGCTTCGCGAGACCTTCGAAATGACATACAATTCATCTAGATTGGACTTGTAGATTATTTTATAAATTATTATTAGTGAATAATTAGTTCTTTGAGTGATTGTATGATTAACATTTGTTTTGTATTAACAACGATTAGTACGAAAGATGAACCAGTGGATGGAGGACTTCAAGGTAGGCATGGATTGTCATCAATCCAGGTGGGAACTTTTATAACCTTCTTGTAATTATTGATTAGTTTAAAGTTAAATTATCTGAAGCATGTTTGTCTGTATTAAATGGGTATGCGCTTGATATGCAATACCTAGTCTCTTTGACTCATTGCTGGGGGGGAGATCAAGTGATGACACATATTGGGTGGTTTGTTATGATCTTATTGGTTATGGTTGAACCATTCTTTTGGGAATATCATTCTATCTGACTGGCTAGAATGGTTGAACCGTTATTTTGGGAATATCATTGCTGTCTGACTGGTTATGCTAACGTTTACTCGGGAGAAATCCTGGTTTCATAATTTGTGTGGGTACTTTATGAGATTGCTATGCGGGGACGGGTTAGAAATAACAATCCTTATTTAAATTGCTTTATATTTCGTTGACTTGAATTGAGTGATTGGGTGATTTATTATGAGCATGTTGGTATGGTTGGAACCATCCTTTTGTGATTATCATAGAGAATGACTTCGGTCGTTTGGTATGGTCGGATCATTTTATGGGGAATACCATACTATCTGACAGTTATTGTTTTTCCTTTAGTAGAACTGTAAAGGATATTAGTGATTACTTGAATGCTGTATTGTTTCCACTGAGCACCCTTCGGGATGATGTGCTCACTCTTTTCCACTTCAGTTTCAGTTATCAGAAGCGATGGTGCACATGAAGATTTACGATTCGTAACCTAAAGCGTTAGCGAGTTAAGGATGTTTATGTTACGTTTTTTTTCGTCTGTGTTATTGTAACAACAACACATTATTATATTCATATCACTTGAGAGTTTCTCATTTATCATATATCAGAGAGGGTTTAGATTTGGGTTAATCTATAGATTGAAACTGCAATTTAGAAATTAATTGCTTGTATTAGATCCTTAATACCTCATAACGTAGATTGTGCCTTTGACCTCTAAGCAGGTCGATTTTTGGGGCGTTACATTTTTATCTCTCGTTTCAGGTATGTTTACCTTTGTCTACATTGATTATTGATGTTTTATGAGGATTCCTATATTTCTTGTTCCTTTGTCTATTTTATGACAAAAAGGGGGAGAAATCTTGTAGTATGGGGGAGTAAAATCTTTCTATATACTACGACAATTGTCTACGGCATTGTCATAGGGGGGAGTAAAATCGATGTGCTTCTCATGTCAAAGCAAAAGTTCGTGTATTGAGTAAGGGGGAGAACATATCATATTGTGTAGTATTTTTAAGCATCGATGCAATATGCTTACAAGTTTTATATACTACTCAATTGCATTGCATAACAAACTCTTGTTGGACTATGTCCTTCTAGAACCAAGATGTGTGGTGACTTTGAAGTTTGTTATCTCTACCTTGAATCTTCACTTGCAGGAACACTCTTATTTGAAGACGTTGAAGATTACAAGAAGATCAAGTACATTATGGTTAGGGCTATAAGATTTTACTTTTTGAATCCATATGTAAGATTGGTTTTGTCACTAAAATTGACAAAGGGGGATATTGTTAGAGCATTGCTCGGTTGAACCCACGGATGTTGCTATCTCAAGTCAGTTGCCAAGTTTAGATGACAAAAACACAATCCTTGATAAGTCTACTCTACAACTCGGACTAGGATAGATTTAGGTATTCGAGATGAAGACCATTGAAGATGAAGACCGGAGCTTACATACTTGATAAAACATATCGTCCTCACTAAAGGTTAAAAAAGTTTTCCTTTCAAGTTTCGTATTTACCATTCTATCATGAAAATAGTCTATGATGTTGTTTATGTGATCCGAAGGATATAAAGATTAGTTCTCTTAAGCATTCAAGTCATTATATGACCAATGCTCAAGTAGAATGTAGAATATTGAGTTAGTTCTTAGATTGTCTGAACATCACACGCGTTCATGTACGCGTTCAGCTTTTCTAATTGAACTTGAGCATTTTGTATATACGTGAACATGTACGCGTATATGAGAACTCAGGAGAATCCTGAACTCAACAAATTGCTCTATTTACGCGAACTAGTATGCGTACATATAAACCATGGAAAGAACCTATCAACAGCATACGCGTTCATGTACGCTTTCATGCCTATTGTGAACAGACTCTGTAAGCTTTCACAATTTGGTCCATGGAACTCATGTCCACAATTTTCTTTGAGTTCGTATACTTATGGACTCCTTAGCATGGCCAAACTTGTTTAGCCATTGCCATCCTTCTTTGATCAAGACGAGTCTTCTCACAACCTCTAGGTTTCGGCCAA
>JAJJMA010304466.1:0-10528 GCA_023529015.1 Papaver nudicaule | reverse complement strand
CGGATGGTAGTAGTAAAATGAGTGTAAACTAGGTGTAAGTATAATTTAGCTTATAAAATTTTAAATTTGAAAACAGTGAGAAGTTTATCTTCTTTTGTTGCCTTGTTTGTTAGAGAGCAGGTGGTGTTAAGGAGAGTAGCTGGTGTACTCATGTAGATAAAAGAGAAGGAGCACTTGACATCTAGAGGAGCATGAAGTGAATAGAATAAGGGTTTAGAATTAGGATTTTTGTTGGAAGAAAATGAGAGAACTTAGTTGTTAGTGAGTTAACTTTTGTTATGTTTGTTTTGTGTATATCTTATGTGAAAACCGACTCATTATCGTATATGTATCATTTGAGAGATATTCATGTAATATTTCAGAGAGGGGTTGTAGATTTTGGGTTAATCATTATTTAGAATCTGTAATTAAGAGTTGAATGAATGTTTTAGAACCTTAATGCCTCAGAATATAGAACGATCTTTTAGAATTCTAAGTAGGTGGATTTTGGGGCGTTACAAAGTTGTACAAGGAGATTGTCAGCGAGAAGCATGGAATCATCAATGAGAGCCCTTGGCGAGCTATCCAGTTAGAGGATCAACGTGGAGAGGATCAAAGGTTATATCAGGAAGATACGAGGCAAGGACAAGTGAGCGGAGCAATGACAGCGACAGAAAGACACTACAGCGGATGTAGTTGAGAAGTAGTTGAGCATTTATTACCCGTCAGAACAGATATATTGTCAGGGTTGACTTGTTGACTCAGTGGATACCTCGTCAGCAATCCTTATCCTTAAGAAGACTTGGCCGCCAAGACTTGTTAGAAGAAACACCAGCTCGGCGATGGAGTCTGTCGGCGAGTGAAGACAAAGTATGTCAGAATAGTCATTGTTTGTATTAGCTGTTACCCAATAATATCCTATAAATAGCGAGAGAACCCAATGGAATTTCTTGGTTTGGTCTAGAGAGAGGAAAAGTTATTACTTGCTCTTCTTAGCCCAGTACCGAGATTAGGGTTCTTATTGAGAGATCAAACTTAGAAGATTAGCAGGGTGAGAGTTGTAATAATACTTATTCTAGTGGAAATCCTTGGATATAGTCCTCATTAAGGAGGGCGAACCAAGTAATATCGCTGTCAAGTATCTCTAACTCTTAATCCCTCCTTATCTTGTGTATATGTATGATTCTGTGTATACTTGTGTATGTTTTTTGGGTGTACTGTCTAACACCTACCCTTTGGGATTTTAGACAGTTAAATATTTGTGGGAAATATCATATTGAATTAATTTGCTGTTTTGACACCCATCACATAGGATTATGTATTCCACATCCGTCCAGCCTTGGCTAAGGCCATGGCGCCACACTTAAGGTCATAGGCCACATCCACACACACTCATGGCTATACAATATCATTGTAGCTCAAAGCATCTTAGTACGACATCTACGATTCTACACGAGATATCAAAACATCGCACGGGGGGATAACTTTAGTGGTATTGGTCTGGTGGTCTACGACAGTTAGAAGGATATTAATAGAGATGATGGGAAGTTATACGAAGATGGCGTACGAGTGGACATGTTCTACGCAACTCTAGCAGTTACAGAAACCAACTCTAGCAGTTACAGAAACCAACTCATGTTCTCCACTCCTCCACTCTTTCACGACTCCCACCTTCTCTATCGAGAGATCAGGGTAACTTCAACACTATAAATAGAGGCCTCCTCTATCTTCCAAGGAAAAACAATTGGAAACACCAGAACCTCAGAGCGAATAGCTGAGCATCCAAAACACTTATATCCTTGGAGGTTTCCAGTCATATTCACGACAGAGATCTTGAACCTTTACACCCAGAAACTATCTTTCAACCTGATCTCAAGTTTCTTTCACTGTTTCCCTCCCTAGACCAACCTCATCCTCTCTGTGACCGAAGCAAGACGTGAACGGCCATTGACTTGGTTTAGGCTCGTCTTGTTCGATTTTGATCTCGACCACTACAAAAGTACCCAGAGACGGTACATATGTTTTTCAGGTAAAAACAAATGGCAAATACGAAACTTGAAAGGAAAAACTTTCTAACCTTTAGTGAGGACGATATGTTTAATCAAGTATGTAAGCTCCGGTCTTCATTTTCAATGGTCTTCGTCTCGAATTTCTAAATGTATCCTAGTCCGAGTTGTAGAGTAGACTTATCAAGGATTGTGTTTTGGTCAACTAAACTTGACAACTGACTTGAGATAGCAACATCAGTGGGTTCAACCGAGCAATGCTCTAACACCAAACGTCCTTGCATTGTGCAATGTAATTTATCTTGAAAGTATCTGGTGTTGCAGGGCATTTTCTCAGGAAAACTTAATATGCAATCATTATAACATCTTATTCTATATAAAGGCAATAACTTTACAAGTTACAAATATAAAATGATTTTCTCTTAGAATTCAAATCTAATTGTTAAGTTGATTATATCAGCAACTTAGTCTGATATCAGTTGAACCAAGCCTCATTCATAAGGTATCTTCAAGTCTACTGCAACGGCATTGATATAATGTTGTGTGTTTCTTCTTTAGAATCCCTCTGATCAACAACAACCAAGCCTTTAGAGTCGCTTTGATTGTTATACAAATTGTGTTATTCTTTTTTTCCATTACTCTTTGGATAATATGTTAGCACATGAGCATCATCATATACGTAATCGTTGTAGTTGATGTCTTAGCTCAAATGGAAGAGCACATGGTTCTTAACCATGTAGTTGTGGGTTCGACTCCCACATATGACATTGTTATTTGATTAGGCTTAAACATTAATGCTTCCGATGACAAGGTTAGTTTTCCATTACAGAATGCAACACAGGCGTGGAGCTCTAAGAGACTTATTTAGAAGGTACAGAAGGAGCAACATTATTTACAGATTCTTTTATAGCAAAGTTGATTTGCATTTTGAACTTGGTATGTTGTTACTCCGCTAGCTTTTTAGCAGTTTCCTTTTTCTGTCTTCGACAAGGATAGGTAAATCTACTCTTCCAATGTAGCAAGTTACTTGATTCTCATAAAATTGATATGAAGTTGTAGGTACTCATATAGAGCTAAGTTAGTATTCTTACCCTTATTGGTTAGATGTAGGTGTTTGGTAGATTGTAGGAATTTGCAGTATATCGTTCCAATTTTTCTGACACAGGGTACTTGAACAGGTAGACGGAGAAGAGAAGATTGGTAGATTTCAATTTCTTAAGAAGAGATAATCAAAAGATTCTGCACTCTTGCATTACCAATTTGAGAAAAAACCAACTTTGTGGTTGAAATTTCAAAAAAAGTTTATCGTGCTCAGAAGAAATGTCTACCCGAAAATGAAAATGAGGAATATTGAAGATTATTTAAATTTCAAAGCTATTAGTTGATTAGGTTTTTCTTTTCTTTTTTGGATTTAATTAGCATAACAAAGTATTAGTTTTTCTATAAAGGACGTGCTTTTCAATTTTTGTGAGTGCTTCTTTTTCTAGTTATTTGTATTTGGATTTTTGGTATCTACATTATATAATTAAAGTTTTATTGGGTAAGTTGATTCATAAACTGAGTAGTAGCTAATTAAACAAATGGAAGACTCATGTAGTAATAATAATATTACAAAATAAAAGACTTATATTGTTGGGACATTGTCCGGTCAAACCCACTAGCGTTGGTATGTCAAGCTAGTTGTCAATTTTAGATGTCAAAACTCAATTCTTGATTTAGCCTACTAGAGTTTAGATTTCGGAATTGGGATATAGACAAAGTAGTAGAGACCTTGAAGACGAAGACTGTGAAGACAAAGAAGACATCAATTATTCTTCATCGATAAAAGGTTAGTAGGAGTTATGACTTTATGAAAATTCTTCTATTCTACTTTCTCTATTCTTTCGAAATATAGTCGACTACTTTAGTAGTGATCATAGCGATTGAGATCGTATTCTTGTCTAACATGGCCTTGTGTCATGACTAGTGTTTGTTCCCACAAATGCTATGAGTACAAGAATGAATGAGATAGATTCGATACCATTTGTCCATTGCAATGGTTTGCTTGCAAATCATTAGTTGGATATGGGTGAATCTAAAGGAGTACTCTTGAGCAAGAGTCCATGGATTACAGCTGAGGACGTACACACGTCTAAGTCCTAGCTAAGCCCAGAACTTCCAGCGGAATCCAAGTTTGGCCAAATCTGAATGGCAGACGGTTCATGAACCGATACGCAAACTAGAAACTCGGATTTCTATTGAGTTCCAAAGTGACTGAACATTTCGCGAACCTACGCGAACCTAGATGTCGGTTATTTTGGCTGGTATTCAGATTAAGTGAATATTCTTCCATAATTTCACTTGGGTTAAACTCTGAACTCCTTTATCTCTTAGGTGGACTTGTATATCACGAAATATCTTTTGTGGTCCATCTAACGATCCTCAATGAGTCAATAAGATAAAGATTATCTCAGGTCTGTTGGATTCTATCTTGAAGTGTTTTTGAGCTAACAAAACACTTGGCAGATAAACTTAAAAAGAATTCCAATTGAGATTAATCTCTATTACTTGGTTGGCAAGTTTAGGGTTTCATTAACTTGTGGGACAAGTAATTGATTGCTTTATTCCAAAGCAACCTATCTTATTGAGTGCTACAAATAGAGGTGTCTACGGACAAATACCGCAAGCATCAAGCATACGTGAAGGTCCTTAGGGAAGTGATCGTAAACTCTTTTCACTTCGGTGAACGCTTGTTGTGGTATAGTCATCCTCTACAGGTTGCAGCTCCTATGGGAACTCCCTACGACTATAAAAGACTTCTCTTGAGAGTTGGGAAGCACAGGTAGGAGATTGAGACCTTATTTGGTTGAAATCGGATTAACCTGTAACCTTGGTAACCTGATCACGTTCTTGTTTATTCCATAGTCCGTCTCTTCTGCTATACGGCTATACAAGAACTGATACGTTACACACAAGGTTGAAAGGTAGCAACGCACAGCTGCACTCGGTGTTGTAAGACCTAGTTAGCTCCGGTTGAAAGTGATAACCGGAGTAAGACCTAGTTAGCTCCGGTTGTAAGACCTAGTTAACTCGGTGAGCAATCCGAAGGAAGTCAACTTGTGTATGATAAACTGATAGAGGACAGTTCAGTCATACGTCAACAATTAGGTTGCAAAGCCAGTATTGCTAACACAAGCCTTTGACATCGGTCAAAGCAACTCCTAGGCCTGTAAAGGACGTCAGCTGGGGGAATCAAGTGTGTGACGATCTGTGGGGGATCTAGAGACGTAAGGAGTGCGACAGTAGCCAATTCGCTTGGAGGGCTTGAGTTGGTCTCTGCTACATCCCAGACCGAAGTCTTATAGTAGGCTAGCGTTTGTAGTTAGTTTGTACTGGGCGGTGTTCAATCTGGACAAGGTCCCGAGGTTTTTCTACAAGGTAGTTTCCTCGTTAAAAAAACGTTCTGGTGTCTTGTGTGCTTTTCCTTTCCGCAATTATATAAACTCTGACATATAATTAAAAGCAAACACAAGAAGTACGTTATCCATAACCGTTGAGTTTACTCCAAAGATTCGTCTTTGTCGAGTTGATCCCTAGATCACAACTCCGGTTATCTAGGTTTGGATATTGATTTTTGAGATCGTCCAAACCTAACCATAAGACTCACGAGCCCAAACGAAAAGTTGGTTGTATTTTGGTACCCCTCCTTTTTCATATATAATATACTCCCTTCGCTCCAGTTAAGATGTTATATTATGGTTTTGATATAGTCGCATTTTACTTGCTAAAATTGATGTTTTTCTACAAAATTTTTGACAAATTCTTTGCATTTAGTATGAAAATGTAACTTAGAAGATAAAATGTTAGGGTGTTATTGAAAATTTTGTGGAAAAACATCAAATTTAGCGAGTTTATGGCGACTATATCAAAACCCAATTATGGCATCTAAACAGGAACGGGGGTAGTATATTGAAGAAATCAAACGACATTCTACGCATTAACTCATTTACAACAGCTTTTTAAAGCACAAAGCAAATACTATCAGACCCGGTAGCTAGCCTTCTTTTACAGCCCAACCCGCGTGCCTAATAATTTGGCAGATTAAATAAACCCGTGCAATGCACGGGCTTACCACTAGTTACCTTCTACAACGGAAAAATAGATATTTAGATACTCTAATAAAGTCTTCAGTCGACTGAAATTTCTTTCCGCGGAAGAGAATTTTAGACTAAATAGTTACAGTTGTAACTAAAGAAACTCGGTCGTCTGGTAAAATTACCAGCTAATAAATCAGAAGAGTGAAGATTTAGTGGAGCAAAACATGTTCAAACGACCTAGAAAGAAATTTTTCGAGAGAAAGTGTCGTGACTGGAATAGTCTAAAAACAACATGAAAGTTTCGAACAATCTGAGCTATATACGAACAGGCAAGCATCTTGATACTCGAGAGACTTTTTTCTTTTATGGGAGAAGGAGGTAGTATAACCTCGCCTAGTAAATTTGGTATATCCAAGCTGCCAGATGAAACTGAAAAATTGTCAAACCTAAAGTTATACGGCACCAGAGGCTAAAGCTAAAAGGTTAAATCAAATCAAGTTCAGACTAGATTTAATCTAAACTAGGGACAAATATGTTGATGACAAAATATGGTTCAGGTCTAATGGTCACCTACTGAAAGGCCAACAGCTGACAACTGCGACAGAACCGAAGTATTCAGGTGCTGATAGCAAGAGTCAGAGGCTGACAGCTGAAGTAGTTCTCCAGTGGAAGCTGACCTGAGAAGCTGAAAGCGTCAGATGAATCCAGAGAAGATATTCAGAACTTCTGTAATAATCAAATTGAACCTTCTACAGTAACTTTATACCGACTATCGTTGTACAACTATAAATATCGATCTTGGGATCATTTGTAAACTAAGATCTCTCTCATAAATCAACAAGAAATACATTTTCTCTCTATATTTTGTTGATTAATCTGTGATCCGCCATTGTTAACGAAACCCTAGTTTTCTACTACTGTAAATTAACGAATCTAAACGGACTTGAGAACCAAACATACCTAACTACATCAAGTACAAAAATCAATTACGTCTAAGGGTATGTTTGGCGTACAAAAAATGGGAGTGCAGTGTAGTTTCCATTACATGTAGTTGCAATGTCATGCATTGGAACTACATGTAGTTTAATATTTGATGTTTGGCATGACAAAAAATGGATTTAATACCCAAAACGGAAATCCAGTTTTAAATCCAATTACAGCAACAACAAAAAAAATTATAATAAAATATATTATTTTCTTTCAAAAAATTTAAAATATGTTAATTAAAATAAATATAAAATAAATAAATAAATAAATACATTTCTTTTTTATGAAATAAAAGCTAAAAAATTAAAATAATAATAATAATAATTAATATTTTTTTAATAAAAAGTATAAAAATAATTAATAATAAAAAAAATTAATGAATGTAATAATCAAAAAAAGAATTAAAAGAATTAAAATTGAACATTTAATAGTAATTAACACTTAATTAAATGAAAAGTAATTAATAAGAAAAAAATTATTTTTTAAAATTATTAATAATAATAAATAAATAATATTAAAAGAGGAAAAGTAATTAATAATAAAAAAAAAATTATTAGTGAGTGTATTTTTTAAAAAAATTGGAAAGAATAAAAAGAATTAAAATATAAAAATAATAAAAAGAATTAAAATTGAACATTTAATAGTCAAAAAATAATATTTGAATAGAATAATATAAAAATATATCAGATTATGTAAATAAAATAAGTGGTCAATGTTTGTCAACTGTGTAGTTGAAGGACGTAGTACAAGGCTGCATTCAATGCACACCTAAATAGGTGAGTATTCAATGTTGCCAATTGGAGGTAGTCGGAACTATGCCAAACACTGAAAATTTCAATGCAGCCTGTGACTACTCCCTTTGACTGCACTACACCCTCCAAAGTGCCAAACGGACCCTAATTGTGAAGGTAATATTTGACACACCTGAATATACTTCTTCAGTCTCCAACAGTTTTCCCAAATATCCTGAGCTTTATTTCCGTTTCTTAGTTCATGGGTCCAGTCAAGGAAAATGTGGCCCTGTGAAAATAAGGTCTATGAAAACTTACGTGGCGATGTAAATTGAACCCATTGCAAATGTATAGACTAGAGGACCCTTTATTTTTTACATTGGTTTCACTTGGGAAAAAATCACTTCTTCCGATGTTCAAACATCGTTGATTCAGCACCAATATCGTCGCCACCATTTTGTATATGGTAGTGGTGAATCCTTGCTAACACACTTGATAAATGAAGAACTTGTTCAAGTCAATCGGATTGATGATGTCATTTATATACCCTATGTTAGGATCCGATACCGATATGTAGAACCCTAATGAGATATATCCTTTGAATTAGGGATTAACCACCTCTTTGTGAACAAGAAATAAAGAAACTGGTTTGTATTTTTGATTAGATAATTCAACCCTAGAACAAACTATGAATATATATAACGATAATAACTTGACTCTTAAGCAGATACTAAATAAGGAAATATAGATATACTCCTAAAATAACTAGACTCTCCTAATTGGTGTTGGAGTCGCAATATCCCAGCCCCTTGAAACACAACTTGTCCTCAAGTTGGATTGAACTAAAGTAACTTGACTCTCGAAAAAGCGAACTTCCATGCTCATCATGCTCGGCAAATGCTAGCCAAGGTGGCTTCCATAATTTGTTGTCATCAAGCTCACAAAATGCTAACCAGGGTGGCTTCCACAATCTTGATAATCTTGAGTAGTTCATCGTGAGAACAACACCGTTGCAGCATACAACCCGATGATACTTGATTGATAACTTTTGAACAAGTTTGAATTTTTTGCCCCGATCAAATAATATTCGAGCAAAACCGTCTCTACGAAATAGCTTGTCGCAAAAAATGCTTATCTCCTTCGTGCTTCCATGCTTTTCATTAGGCATGTCACTACTATATTTGCCTACTATCACTCCACCCTCCTTAAAAGGAACTTGTCCTCAAGGTCTTGTCCTGACATAGAAATTATTGTATCACTTCTTTTAAATATATACCCGAAACCAATATGGCCGCACTGACCATAAGTGTAGCAAAAAACTCTTCTTATATCAGTATTCATGAAGTCAGTGCAACAAAATTTGTCAAGCATTTTGCTAATGTAACACTGGAATTCCTTGAGATCCTTAGGTGGATAGATGTTAAAGCATGAGGACATAGTTTGTCCATAATCTTTGCATTGTTTGCATATGTCGGACAGAATGATGACTTTCATGTTTTCTGGACATGTGTTTGAGCCATGTTCCACATTCCCACAAACAAAATATGGCTTAGGCTTCTTCATTCTATAGTTTAACGACATATGGCCTTTTTCATCACCCCTACAGCACATACTATTAATATGGGTCACTGGAGGATATAAATACCTTGGTACGCTAAGAAATTTTTGCAACCCAAAATTGTTTACTTCTTCAGCTCCATCTCCTCCCTCGGACTTTGGTTGCTCAACTTTTTCCATCCTCGGAGTCCTATTTGCATGTTCCATATCATTAGCCAGTAAAAGTTGACCTTTGCCCACCCAATTAGTTGAAAGCTCATGTATATCGATCCTCGATGCTTCAAAGTGCAGTTTAGCAATGCACTCTACTTTCATATCAGCATAGTACTTGTCGATTCTACTTTTTCTTTGTGGCATTTTCCCAACTAGTTTAACCTCATCACTACTATCAATTTTAGCCAACACAAACACAGTCGGATGTATAGACTGGAATTCTGACCGGTAGGCATATCCAAAAATCAGTTCACTATGAACAAACGAATAAGAAGCATTAAAAGAATATCTTTCAATGAGTTCCAATTCTTTGCCACGGTCAAACAACTTGCGGAACTTCTTAAACTCATGTACCTTTGCAAACTGGTTGTCATTTTTATAAAATTTGGAGACAGCTACTGCGAATCTGGATGCTACACAATCAAGTTGTGAATAATAATTTGATGTAAAATCCCGCTTAAAAAAGGCTAGTAACAATAATCCAGTCGCATTATCTCTAGCAGTTGTGAGAAAAATTCCAGAACCAACAGAAAACAATATGATCAAGGACCAACACGAAAATATCACCAGCATTAGTACACCCGTACTGCTAAACTTAATGAGCATGAACCGAATTCCCATCATCCTTGCAGGAAATTTCGTCAAATGGCTCTTCTTTGGCTGATAGAGAGAACCCAACAGCTTGCAGATAGAAGGAAGATATTGAGCATAGAAATATCTGTGCGTACAACAGAACAAATCGATATTAGAGAGATCTAAATGAGTACCCACATTTTTGGGAACACCGACATACCAATTCATTCTCCAAACTACAGTATCTGCCATTTTAACACACAACTCTTTTACCATTGGAATCCCATGCATCTTTGGAAATTGAGTTAGCAAATTATTCCAAGAGTTATGTTCTTGCAGCAACACAATGTCATATACCCGAGGTAGACTGTTTGGTTAAGGGCCACCTCAATTAATAAGGGATAAA
>JAJJMA010304462.1:1271-16705 GCA_023529015.1 Papaver nudicaule | reverse complement strand
TGGTAATGATGGGCATGACTCATGCAGTATGTCATGCTAACTTTAAGTGTTTGGATTAGACACACTAGAGTCAAAGTGGTTCCCAATATGGTTTCAAAGAGACCGACCAGCCTTTTTATCCTCCTCTTTAAGCAATTTTCAGAATCTGAATGTCTGTTTTCTTTCATTTGGAAATACAGGTTGCAGAGGAGTATGCTGAATGTGAAGCTATTGTTAAGGATTATCCTCCAATAGCTATTGTTAAGCTATTGTTAAGCTATTGCTGAATATCGAAGTTATGGATCTTGTGATGGTTGTTGATGCCTGGTTAGTTTTATCTGCACGCGGATGGATCTTGTGCATTCCATCATTTTTCTTTTATCTGCACCTAAACTTCTTTCCCTTACAAACATGCAATTATTTCAAGGCAGACACAGAATATGTACGTAGTACGTACCCAAGCACATGGGCATGGCAGGCATTCGTCAATCAGCTGGTCCCATGTATAATGAATTTCTTGAGGGACCAATCGATGCACAGTAAAGACTTGTACCCAATCGGCAATCAGGGCCGTAGCATGACCTAGGCGAGCTAGGCAGCCGCCTAGGGCCCCCAAATGCTAGGGGCCCCCAAAAAATATTTTTTTTATGCATATAGTGTTTAACAGATAGGGCGTTAAGCATGACATGGGTTCTGATATTAATGGGAATGACTTATATGCGGAATTGAAAGTCTTGAAAGATTATATCCCTGTGAATATGGTAAAGCAATTGAAGTTTTGAATTTCTTAAAAGATATGGAAGGGTGCTACCCGAATGCGTTTATATCATACAAAATTTTATTGACAATCCCAGTTACAGCTGCTTCAGCTGAACGCAGTTTTTCGAAGTTGAAGTTAATTAAGAGTTACCTTCGGACGACGATGTCACAAGAGAGATTGAATGGATTAACAGTGTTATCTATTGAGACTGAGATGTTAAGTAAAATTAATTTGGATAGTATAATTGACAATTTCGCGTCGGAAGAGGAGTTTTTGTTATAAGATAAGTTGTTTTCTTAGTGTTTTTAGACATTTTCTTTGCCAAGTCGGTTTGCTTGACAATTTATAATATATATTTTTTCAATCATATTGCACGATTTTTTTTTTTTTGCTTATACAGACCCCCATTTCATAAGTTCGCCTAGGGCCCCCAAAATACTTGCTACGGCCCTGTCAGCAATCGATGCAAGCAAATCATTTACTAACGGACAGTACCCACTATTTAGCTACCAACCGATCCAATAATGTGATTGATTTTTTTCTCATCAGCCCGCTACTAAGTCCAATGTTTCGAACCGTCAGAAGTCGCGGAGCCATGTAGTTTTAGTTGTGGAGGCTACATTTTGCGGCCGGAGGACGCAATGTTTTTTAGCGTATGAACTCAAACCAAAACCAAGTTTCACTGCAGGTGACAGAACATAGAACGCAAATATATGAAGTAATACACTCCTGCATCTTTGTAAGTTGTAATATGGAATCTGCAAACCCAAAACAATCTAATGTTCAATTGAAAATCTTAATCTAGCGACAATTACTACACAAGTATAGTGTCATTGAACGAGACTAACTAGTAACTTTACTAGCATTTTTACCGTAATTTCAGACAGAACTACGAAGAAGAGCTAACCAGCAATTAAATAATAAATGGCCCCACAAAATTGTTTATTTACATTAATACTAAACATATTTTAGTTAAGTATGAGATTCATGTGGGGTCTAGGGACCTCAAATGTCTCCACTCCCCTCCGCCACTGCGTACGTTTATGGCACAACACATCATGCTAAAATTTGGGCACAACACATCACGCAACGGCTCCGTTAAGCATTACAACTGACAATATCCATAAATGGCTCGGTACATGTGAAACCCCGTTATAAGAGTGTTGGTAATCTATCTAAACAAAATTTTCATATAAAGCATCCAAGGATCTTTAATTAGGACGCCTGATTCTCTTTCTCTCTCAAATTCCTCTAGCACCATGTTGTCTGCTAAAATGGTATCATCTCACAAAGAAATGGCATCATCTCTCGGTAACATCGAAGGGATGCTTGCTAGTATTGCCGCTAAATGTGTTGCAAATCCCGTGCAGCAAGGTATTACCATATTATACACCCTTCCATCATATGTGCGTACAAGCTTACATGTATCATAGATTATTTTTTTCTTTTTGAAAATATTCTGTTGATTACTTGATATATAAGAGCTGGTTTTTCTTCGGATCTTTGAGTCTTCCTGAATACTTGATGAATTTTGTCATTAAGTCTATCTAGGATATATATCTCATACAACTAACTAGTCCTAAGTTCAAGTCTCGCCTAAGTTTTTTTTTTTTTTTTTTTTAACTTTGAGCTACATGTTTTAGGTAGTAACGAGGAGGTCGAAGTCAGCTTGGGCTCCCGAAAACATTTGGTGGCAAATAACATTAATGTACTACTTAAGGCATTAGATGCAGATAATTGGGAAATGGTGCTGAAATTTGTTAACGCTGAGGAGGAGGCATGGAAACAAAAAAAAGAGGATGAGGAGTATGAGTTGAGGATAAGAAAAGAGCTTGAGGAGGAGGAGACTTCACCGACAGAAAAAACACAGCGTAAAGAGAATGAGTTGATCGGGAAAAGAAAGGATGATAAGAATGAATCGACCAAAAATAAGAATCTAGAGGAGAATGATCAAGCGATCAACCAACGGATCAAGTCTGACTCATCTACACTATTGCATCTCGCTGTCAAGCCTAACGTGATGAAAAAGACGACACCGGAGAGAAAGAAGGAGATTGTCAACAGAATTATGAATCTAATGACATCTAAAGCACTTGAGTTCCAAACAAGTGATACAGGTTTCACGGCACTTCATACTGCTGCTAGGTATGGAAACATCGAAGCTGCTAAGGGAATGATAGAGAAGCATGCCATATTGACTCTGATACGTGATAATGATAAAATGATTCCACTAGAAGTTGCTCTTGATCATGCTACAAGAGGACAGAAAGAAATGGTTGAATATCTTTACTCTAAGACAAGAGACATACCAATTCTGTTTCTGGGACCTGATGGTGCAAAGTTATTATGTAGCACAATTGAGGCCAGTTTCTACGGTAAGCAAAACCAGTAAATCTGGATATTAATTACGATGATTCGCCTAACCTCCCAATATGGGGTCTGGGGGTTTGGAACTGATCTGATCTTTCGTTACTATTACTATCACTAGTTATATGAAAATATCACTTTGTTTTTTATAGGCACTTTATTAGAAAAACAAATAAACTTAGTCTTCTACATTGTCAGAGGGGAACCTAGCCACAAACTTGGTCCAACCCCTTTCTGAATAGCAAAATTTATCATTTTCTATTATGAAACCAGGCATTTTATTAAGATAGGAAAATAAGAGTAATTAAATGGTACGTGTGGGGAGTCTAGCAACAAGCTGAGACCCAACACTTTATGGAAAATGCTTGGTTTCTATTATGAAACCAGACATTTCTATTATTATCATCATTATTATTAATTCTATTTTTCTAGTGTTGGATCAGTATTCAAGTATTGGGCACGTTTCTTACAGGATTCAAAAGTTTTTTCTCACCTACTATTTTCTTAGTCTAAAAAACAAAGTGATATTTTCATATAACTGACTGATTATATATTGTTTGTAGATATGGCATTGGATATTGTCCAACACTTTCCTGAATTGGTTATGGAGGAATCAAGTGTACATAAAATGTGTGCATTAGAGATGTTGGTTCGGAGGCCATTTGCATTTCCAAGTTTTGCTAAGCTTACTCGGTGGAAGCAATATCTATATTCAAGTTAGTATAATGAAGGAAAGCAGTAGTTAGCTATCATACTGTAATTCATTTATCTAACTGCACGAATTCTTAAAGTGTTATTTGAATGCCAATGAGCAGCAATTGAAGTGGACATGAGGAGTGCATTTATAGAAAATACTGGTCAGAAAACTGAAAGCAACACAAGAACTGAAGGAAACCATTTAGAAAGCTCACAATGTACGAAAGCACAGGTGAGCTCAACCAGCACTACGCCTTTCCTAACACGAGGTAACTTTCTCGACAGATTGTCCAGCTTGGTTCATTTTATTTAAATCTAGCGAGTGTTCTGAATAGGTGGTGCCCCGTTTAAGCGAATTGAAGCGGTAACTCAATTGTTATTCTTCCGTGTTCTCTCGTAGCATCCTTGATGTTTAAGTATTAGTAGATAGAGTTCAAAGGAGTATAGTTAGTAGATATATGAATTGATGTTTAAGTAAGGTATCTGTCATGTGAAACAACAATATGATAAGGGGTGCCACAATGTTCAGCAAATAAGATGTGTTAACTAACAAAGACCAAGAGTTCATAAATAATTCAGTAGTTTGAAGATATACTAATATAATCAATAGTCACAAAAGTTTCATTTTAATGTTTTTTTTTTTTTTAATTATTAGTGGGTTTCAGAAGATTATACGATCAAAAGTTGATGCACCGACGAGCAATTGCATTGCTTAAACAGATGCTACTGGAATTCCATAGTGAAAGAAGGGGTAGTTTTGAGGTATTAGGGTTTTTTAACAAGAACCCTAACGTCATAGAGATGGCTATAAAGCATGGGGTCACTGAATTTGTAGAGGAGTGTCTGGATATCTGTGAGTACCTGACAGAACATAGGTTACCTAAACTTAGCATGTTACAAATGGCGGTCGCAGAACGGAACGAAGAGATAGTAAATATCTTATGCGCACACGGTGAAAAATATGGAGATAAGATCGAAATGGTCACAACTACAGATGATGATAACAACACCATCTTGCATCATGCTGCCATGTTAGCACCTTGTGCACAACTCACTTTGGTCTCAGGTGTGGCCCTACAGATGCAACGAGAACTACAGTGGTCTAAGGTAAGATACAACTTTAATAATCTCTTGTTGCATCATGGGGTTTGACTTTTGACCACTACAAGATAACTTGGCAATAATGATTTAATTTCAAAATATTTACTTAGGTATTTCTATATCCAAAAATCATTTTTAATTATTAAAGATAATACTCCCTCCGTTTCAATTATATAGGCGGAGAGACCAAATCTGTTATTTTAAGAAAACATCGTTGAATTCATAATTTTCCATGTTTTTTCCTGTTTTATCCTTTGTCATTTTTCCAACACAATTATCCATGTATCATAAATAAGAGTATATGTAGGAAAAATTATTTTGGAAATAGAAATCTACTTATAATTTGAAACATGAAAAATCCCTATTTCCGCCTATATAAAAGAAACGGAGGGAGTAATTAGTACTAGTATATAACATCTTCAAGACATGGTAGTTGAGAATCCTACAACTTTCCATGTTTGCATATATCTAGATTCCTGAATCAAATTAGTCTAGTGGTTAAATATGCCTAGGTAACTTTTCAGTAAATTAATCAATTATCCAAATTTAAATTAAAGAAAACATGGTAAATTATTCTGTTAATTATTAATGATAATGAATAATAGAAGTTATGATGCCCTATTTTTTTTATCAAGAGCAAGCAGTGTGGAGCTTTATTTCTCGGTTGAAAATGAAAGATGTAGCTAAGTCTAGGACAGTAAAAAGCACAATCATCCTAAGCATTAATTTGGTTTTGGCAGGGAGTAGAAAGTTTAATGCCAGAAAATGATAAGTTTAAGATGAACAAACAAGGAATTACGGCTCAAGTTATATTTACAGAGGCACACGAAGACTTAATGAAAAAAGGAGAAGATTGGATGAAAGACACATCTGGGTCATGCATGATAGTTGCTGCACTTATTGCTACCGTGGCATTTGCAGCAGCTTCTACTGTTCCCGGAGGAAATGTTAGCGATAGCAATAATGCTAAGAATGGTACTCCAATATTCTTGGGAAGCTCACCATTTACGGTTTTTGTGGTTGCGGACACTTTAGCTCTGTTCTCTTCTATAACATCCGCACTGATGTTCTTAGCAATATTTACTTCCCGATTCGCAGAAAAGGATTTTCTGACTTCCCTTCCACGGAAATTGATAATTGGTATAGCGACACTCTTCGTATCCATGACAGCTATATTGGGAGCGTTTTGTGCATCATTGTATATTGTGGTTGGAGATAGATTTGCATTAGCTTGGATTCCTATATTAGTAGCTGCTTGTTGCCCACTAGTCTTGTTTGCTGTGCTGCAGTTACCATTGTTTGCGGAGATGGTTCGTACGACATACTGGCATAGTTTCTTTGCAGAACACAAATACCAATCATCATCTTCCTAGTTTGTATCAAGTTCTGCTGGCTCTGAACATCAAATGTTGCTGTTTCTCCAATAAAATTGTTGCTCATAACATGGAAATGTAATTGCTAATTTAGTGCATTGCGTTTGATTTCTCAGTGAATAAGCCATCTTAATATCAACAAAACCATTTCCTTGAATTGTTGATATCAACAAAAACATTTCCTTGAATTGTTGTTGTATGTTACTGCTGAAACATTTTTAGTTTGACAAATTAATCTTGGTAACGGGGATTGATAATGTTCACAAGCTATGTTTAGCACTGAAAAGGATTAAGCAACGAGCGGACACTTCCAAACAAACAGGTTAGCATGATAAGATATCTTTAAAGATCAATGAACCATAGCCATAGACTCGTAACATTGCCATAGAATAGGAACAGTAAACTGTCAAACTGAGAAACAAGAGGTGTGGCTGATAAACAACATACGCCTTCCTAAACTGTCAACTTCAACCCAGTCCATAGCAGGGAGATTCAATTTTAAAACTTCTAACCAACTTTTGTTGACATCCAAATTTCACTAATAAATGTTAGAGAATAGGATACGCTTTCCTTTCATAGTTAGATTTTCCTATTCTCTGTATTGTCTATATTCTATAACTACTTGATATACATGTCTGTAAACCGTCATATAACAGTATAAATACAAAGCATTGTGATCAGAAGGTTATCTTAAGTTGAAAAAAAAACTATTAAACCTAAAACTTATCTATAAAAGGTCTTCTCCACTCTTCACCAGGAAACATGGATACGGATGTGCAGCACTATATCTTCCACGAGGTGTCCCATGAACCGTCTTTCAGGTATTATCCTCTATAAGTTAAACGTTCCCAAGAGTCCGTCATAATATGCCTAATAGAAAGCCACTTGATGCAAAATTGGAGCATTGCCCAATGGCTCCTACTAAGTTGAAGATATCCCAAAGGATCACCCAAACCTGTCTTCCTCTGGTAATGAAGTAGATAGTGATTCTATAGTACTTAGGTTTAGTAATGGCAAAAACTAAGCCCAATAAAGTCTGCTTTTGACCACGCCGCATGCCCATAAAAACCCTCCAATTCGTAGTGTACACTACGAATAGTGTGAGAGGTTTGAAGGTCAAATGGCGTAACATGACAAAGTAGCAAGACAATGCAAAGTATTGGTATGTCACGCGGGTCAATGTCTCCCTAAGGCCTGTCTTCTGCCTCTTATGCAGAAAAAACAAACGGGCCCAAATTGCTGGGTAAAACCAAACGGCCAAGTTGGATAAGGTCTACTTCATCTACTGATATGGGGCAGCCTGCTTAGGGTTTCACAATATATATGGAGATGACCTTTCCTCTTTTGTTGTTGTTTTCTTGTAGTTCTGATGTTTTTTTGTACGTTTTGGGTTTTTGGATTTGAATCCGTGAGGGTTTGTTTTGTTTGTTTTGTTATTGATGTATTCCAGCAAAAAAAAAGAAGTGGTTATTGATGTATGTATGATCTATTTTGTGTTTGATTTTAAGGTTATGTTTATACTAATAATTTTCTGATTTGAGCTTATGAAATGTTTGATGGTTTAGTCGACTAGTTTGATGTGCATCTGTTGGTGGTGGGTTTGATGTGCATCTGGCGGTGGTGATGGTGCTACTAGGTTGACATTATTCTCCTTAATGGTGGCGCCTCCTATGGCGCTGGTGGACTGAACCTTATAAGTGGTTGTTACTTAGTTCTTTAGCCTTGGATCAGTTGTCCTGTGTACTTTTTTTTTTTTTTTTTAAATCATCTCTTCTGATGCATAAACTTAGGGCCGTTCCTAAGAATTTTTGGCCCCGAAGCGAACATTTTCTATGCCCCTCTAAGACATATGCAATACCTTAGTGTTTGTTCTTCTAATGGAAATGCTAGAGTCCCTTCGATTGTTTGAAATGTTATTAAAATATGGACCAAACCAGAATTTTAGTTTATGGGAGACAAATCCATGTATTAAAAGTGGATGCAAACATATTGGTTTGGCGACATAAGGCCGCCTAATTTTTTCAATATTGTTGACTATCTATTATTTTGAGAATACGTCGAAATGCATTGAAATCGTCAAATATTTACTAAACTATAATCTTTTTCATATTATGTCCTCATAAGTTATCAAATAATACCAGTCATGTATCTCTCATTCGAAAGATAAATGTTTGTACGTGAATATAAATTCTCATACAAAACACGAATATTGCTGATGATGATGTAAAACATGCATAAACACGAAAATAAGGAAGACACAGATTTTACGTGGTTCGACACTGTTGTGCCTACATCCACGGGTGAATCCCCTTGGGGAGTGATATTTTATTGATTATCAGGGTACAACGAATTTAGGGTTTTGGAAGGGAGGAGACAAATTTCTAGGGTTGCCATCTTGTGGCTGATTTCTGTATGGTGGAGTTCAGATCCCTTTTCTGGGTTTATGTCCCCTCTATATATACAGTTACAAAATATGTATTCTACCCTAATAATGACTCTGCAAGTATCTTGGGCAGCAAGTCTTCTGGAAACTTCTGGAACCTTCCTCTAGCTCTCCAAAAGTGGTTCTGGCCCAGTCTGTACGGAATAGTTGACTTGACTGACAGTTGACTTTGGGTTTGACCGATAGTTGACTTTGACCGACGGTTGAATTTGACCAAATTCGGTCAACAGTTGATTTCGACCCTCCTTGACCAGCAACTGACTTTGACCGACTCAGGTCAACAGTTGACTTTGACGATCTTTGACCAGTGGTTGACTTCCCTCCGTTGACTGTTGACAATATGGACTGCTGGACCGGGCTGGCAGGATGAATGACAGGTTGGCTAACTGAGATGGCAGTTTGAGCTTATAGCTAGGCGATCTCCAAAAAGGTTATTCTGGTCCAAACTGTGGCAATTTTAGCCATGGTACAAACATCGCCCCCTCTTAACCTCCAACTTGCTGGGGGTTAAGAAATTAAGTATTTTCTTCTGTTTGTCGTATGATGATGAAATTCGCCCCCAAGTGCGAAAAATCATTGTTATAGAGAAACGTTGCTTGCCTCCACAATCTGTGGAAGAAACTTCAAAGACGCCCCCAACCGCGGTCCGTCTTTGCTGAGGTGGTAAGTATTACAGCTAAGAAATATTCGTCTGCAAGGCTTGAGATGTCACAAGTGTCGCCCCCAAGCTAGGTCGCAGTGTTTGTGATGAAACTGAATCTCCATCAGCTGCGGGTAGAACTGGACTGAATTGTCTGAAGTCAGATGTAACACGACCGGCTTGAGTTGGAGCTCAAACTGCACTGCCTTCATTGGTAGTAGTTAAAACTGAAACTGGACTGCTAGCCGAGCCTCCATTGGCAGCAGTTGAAACTGTATACTTGAATGTCAGGAGTCGACCCTCACTGGTAGCAGTTAAAAACTGAAACTGGACTGCCAGGAGTCGAGCCACCACTGGCAGCAGTTGAAACGAAAAATGGACCGCTGTGAGTCGACCTTCACTAGCAGCAGTTGAAAACTGGCGAAAGGACGTGGAAACTGTTGCCGCTGACATGGGCATAAGGGTCACATCTGGTGGACTTCTGTTGATGCCACTGCACTTCCAGGCGGCCCTTAGGCAACGCCTTGGTAGCAGTTGAATTTGAAGACGTACTGTTAGGCGACCCTTGGGTCACATCTGGCGGACTCATGTTGATGCAACTGCACTTCCAGGCGGCCCTTAGGCAACACCTTGGTGACAGTTGAATTTGGAACAGTACCGCCAGGCGACCCTTGGGTCACATCTGGCGGACTCCTGTTGATGCAACTGCACTTCCAGGCGGCCCTTAGGCAACGCCTTGGTGGCAGTTGAATTTGGAACAGTACAGCCAGGCGACCCTTGGGTCACATCTGGCGGACTCCTGTTGATGCAACTGCACTTCCAGGCGGCCCTTAGGCAACGCCTTGGTAGCAGTTGAATTTGGAACAGTACCGCCAGGCGACCCTTGGGTCACATCTGGCGGACTCCGGTTGATGCAACTCACTAGTACAAAAATGGCCTTTAGTGACAGTTCACGATTCGAAACCATGACAGTTCAAAAATGAACTGTCACAAAAGAATAAGCTATGACATTTTCTCATCAAAACTGACACCAATAGCGGGAGAACAGTAGTGACAGTTATCTTAACTGTTACTGAATGATAATACAACGACAGGTTTTGTGGAAAATGTTACTATTATAATTTTCCATATAAAAACTGTCATCGAAAGGTAAACTTATAGATAACAGTTCTTTTAATTACCGTCACTTATATTACCGTTCCGATACAAAACTGCTACCAATAATAACGCGCACGATGTGGTTAGTTGTGAGTCCTTGATAGTGATCTGTTTTGGTAAGCTTTACTGGGTCTCAGCTCTCTCTCTCTCTCTCTCTCTCTCTCTCTCGATCTCGAGTCTTGAATCCTTCACCTAGATCTCATTTTTATCGAAGACCCCAAAAGAATTCCTCATACCATCTCCCATTTTTCCTTCCATTAATTCTTATCATTGTACAAGCAGATCTCGAATCTCATGTTTTTTCTCTGGATCTCATCGTTTACTCTAATGTTGGGTTTCATCTATCTCGCTTGCTCTCAAGTTTTTCCAATTTGTTCTTGTGTACGGAAATCGAGCTTCGAAGCACTCTCCCTATCTCATCCACATGAATCTCTCGATTTCTTCTCGCGAGAAAAATTATGTTACTGAGTTAATTGAGTTCTTGATGCTGGTCACGAGGATTCTGTCTGTGATTTCCATGGTATAATTTTCTGTTTTCAAGTGAAATCTCTAGTTCATTATGATTTGGTTTTATTTTAATTTTCTATTGAACTAGATCGACTTTTATTTCCTCCCAACTTATTCTTCCCTTTCTGAACCATTCTAATTCTTCCATTTCTTGTTCCGTAAAAACAAATGTAGGTCAGAAAAATGGCCTCTGCTGAGCAATTGGTACTCGATCTTTGCAATCCCGATCTTAGAGAAAACGCTTTCCTTGATCTATCTAAGGTGAGAAAACCCTTACTGCGATATTGCCTCAATTTTGTTTCTGAAAAGGATTGATTTTTATATCTCCAGTGCACTTTTAGGGTTTTTGTTGTAGAGGAGGAAAATTTCTTATCTAATTAACGATTTTCAGTGATGGGTTTCTGTTAAAATAGATCGATTTCTACTTATATAGTTTGCATTTCAAGTTCTGAATCAATGATTTTTGCTCAATTACAATGATTTTGTTTCTCGATGTTGGTGGATTGTAAGATGATTTAAACTCTGAATTTGGTGACTTAAGAGTTATAATTTGGGTTTACCTATAATTTATACTTATATCTGATGTTTTGTGTATCTAAAGCTATCGAGGGTTGGATTGTTTTGGTTACTGGAATTCATGAAGAAGCTCAAGAGGATGATCTACATAATGCATTTGGTGAGTTTGGGGAAGTGAAGAATTTGCATCTAAATCTTGATCGAAGGACTGGGTTTGTCAAGGTAAGCTCAATGTGAATTCTCTTTAGTATACTCAGGGATATGCATTGATTGAATTTGAAAAATTAGGTGAAGCTCAAACTGCCATATCTACAATGAATGGCGTGGAACTTCTAACACACATCATCTCAGTTGAATGGGCCTTCAGCAACGATTGGATCCTCCCATGGTTGGTTCTTTATGGAGTTGATAATTCTGAGCTCAGAATGAGTTACTTAGTGTGATGGTTTAGTCATGTTTCGTTTTTCTTCGGTCGGCCCCCCACCGTGGCAGCGGTCATCTAGTATATGTTCCTCTGTATCAAGCCACAGTTTTGGATAGAAAGATCATTGTTGATTTTTTTTGTTTGATATTCTAGGATTTCAAGCTTGTCATTCACAGGGATGCTGGTTTTGCAAATTTTTCTTTGCTGGTTCAAATTTTTAGAATGTTGTTAGTATCTGCAATTATAGCTGTATTTTCTTTGATGTTTGTTTCAATTTGGTAACTCTTCGTGCATGTTCCAAAGCAATAGAGCATGTGGCTTGGGAAGCGAAGAGGATTTGGCTTTCATAAAGCTGAAATGCTCAAGATTGAGACCAGGTTGGTGAACATTGCTAAATGACTACTTTTTGAGTGTTTTCAGGAGAAAAAGACAACCATCAATAGTTAATTAAGGAATCAAAAGAAATCCCAGTTGGGGTATTGAGCTCATGTTTATTTGATAATTTCTGGATGTTTTTATTTTACGTTACTGTAGTGTATTTGTTGACTGAGTTTATAATTGTTTTCCACTATTTGATGTGTACAGGTTGTTTAGTGAAATCAGTTAAGGTTGGACTTGCATCATAGCTAGCATTTTTCTTTCATAGTAGGAGGTATGCACATTTTACGATTTGAGCTTTCTTTCATATGTATTTTTACCCTTCATATGTATGCATATCTGATTATGGTCATGTATTATTTATTAGAGTTAATGCCTTACTTTTTTTAATGTTGTAACATCTTTCAGGGGCGGATCCGTGTTATGGCTTTGATTGTGAAGCTGTTTTCTGTTTCCAGTTTTGTTGAGCACACAACTCAAATCTTCTTAATTTACTAGAGGCAGAAGTTGACCGCAAAAATGATATGCTGACAACTTTGAATGTTTTGGAGCTTCTTTACGAGGTAAAGTTGAATTTTATACAAGTGTGAACTTATGATTTTACTTTGTATCCTGTAGGTATTGATGGTTTTGGAGTTGAACAAACGGAAAATCTTATAAGAATCATAAGATAATGCCATGCTTGTTAGCTTATCATGAATTCTGACGTCGGGAATTTGCAGCTTCAAGTTTTGAGACATCGTTTAAGATCCGGGCTTCTGTCTAAAAAACAGAAGATATATTATTTATCCTTTAATCGGAACTAGTGGTGTCAATATTGTTGAATCAGTAAGATTGAAAACAATACAAGTTGTCAATGAGGATTGGTAACTTTGAGCTTGTGATTTGTGTGTTCTAAAAGCATGTCTATTTTGTGGGAACATTTGATTTCAAAATTCTGGATACTCTTGATTAAATATATAATAACTCCAATTACTGTTGTTGTCAGATATCTCACATGCTGCAGAGTTCCTCCCCAGAAGCACTCTTCTCCAGTTGTTGACTACCTTAATCAGGTAGTTCGAACATACTCTGAGTCTGATATTTATGACTTGTTGTTTAGTTCCACAACCCTTAAATTATTTCCCGTGAAACTCATATTGTAGTGATGCATCTGTGGAGTCAATTTTACGATCAAGAGCAATTATGATTAGTGGAAGGCTTCTTTCTGCAGAGGGTTTATCATGCCTCGACGAATCTCTTAAAGCATTTGAATGGTTTTGCAGTATGGCTTACACATGAATTTCATTGTATTGGTTCTGTATCTAGATGTTAAAGCTGTTCTGGAAGCTCTAAATGCGAGATTGGAGTCTTTTAAAGGTCAAGATGTAGACGAATTTGAGACTGCGCTTGAGGCACTTGGTCAAATTGGATCTTGTAAGTATTCACCATCCTTACGAAACAGTAGTGTTGAGAGTTTTATGTTGGTTTTCTTTGGATGTGCCGTGCATGCTCTTTTGAACCACTTTCCAATTAAATTTTGCCTGCTTTTAACTGAGATGGTAAATATCAATCTCCCGCTTTGTAGAGAATTAGGTTATAAAGCTTCCTCTATTCGAGTTGGGTGAGGCTGTGAGGTCATTATTTCTGTATAAGAAATGTGACATGCAGCTGAAGCTCTCTAATCACTCTCCATGCGTCTTAGACGTGTTTATAAAATAGATTGTGTCCCTTTCTGGCTTTAATTTTCTTTTGATCTAGGTACTTTTGTATTTATGTCTGGTGACTCTGTTCATGAGTCATCCGCAAACACACTTAAATGTGTTTCTGAAACTGTGATGGTTTGTTAATATTGTTGACTGCTCAGCAAATCAAGGAGCTGCGCTGCTACTATCAAGTTCATCACCTGTGGCAAGGCATGTTGTTGAAGAAGCCTTTAACCGGCATGGACGTGGTGCGCAGCTGGTGAGTGGGGTTTTACTTAACTCGTGAGATAATCCACGGACCAATTTTTTCTTCGACTTACAGTAATAGAGTTGTTTATGGATCAAAAGTTGGTATCTGTCTTTTTTATAACAGTACTTACATTCTGATAAGAACTAATTTGATTCTTAATCACGGCCAGCAGGAGCAACCCGAAACAACGATTTATATTCAGATTATGCTGATCTTGGCATGTTCAGATGATTGTCTAGAATTTATGTCTTTATATGCTGGAGTATCTATAGAAAAATCTGAAGTTTTTATTTGTCTCAGGCTGTACTACATGCTCTTGGAAACATCTGTGGGGAGAATCGATCAGACAATAGCAAATTGCTGAACGACGCAGACGAAGAATGCCTTCGTCGAATTATATCTGCCGAAGAGGAGCTTGGGAAACTTAGCAAAGGTTCAAAGAAGCTCAAGAAGAAGGTCAACTTGATCAACTTAACAAAAAATGGCAACGGTTTATGCTATCTTTATTAGTTTTTTTAAAGTCAGTAGTTTATGTTTATGTGAAGTCTATTGAATTATGTCATGCATCAACTTGTATTTAACTTTTTCGGTTTGGAATTTCTAGTTTTATACTACTTAACATATTAAATAATAAATTTACTGAGTTTGATGCCAATTAAGAGTTTTTTTTTTTTTGAAGATAGACAATTAAGAGTTCATTCAATAGTTAATATTATTTTGGTATTTATTATTTCCGTATTGCAATATGAGAATATCAAGAATATCAAGACATATCATAAGATTTTCGATGACAGTTTTGTTTAAGAAATGTTGCTTAATTCGTCAACTATGACAGTTTTGAAAAGAAAACTGTCACCTTAAGAAAAGCTATTATTTTCAAATGACAGTTTCATTTAGAAAAATGTTATCTTAAGCCATAACAATGACAGGTTTCTAAAGAAACTGTTACCTTAAAGGCGTGATTTGGTGACAATTTTTTATAAGATCTTTGGTGACAGGGGCTTATGTGACAGGCCATAAGTTTTTCAAAAACTGTCGTATAATTATTTTGGTGACAGTTTTAAACTGTCACCTAAGCCCATTTTTGTACTAGTGACTACACTTCCAGGTGGCCCTTAGGCAACGCCTTGGTGGCAGTTGAATTTGAAAACGTACCG
>JAJJMA010304461.1:0-11184 GCA_023529015.1 Papaver nudicaule | reverse complement strand
GTAACCTTGGTAACCTGATCACGTTCTTTTCTATTCCATAGTCCGTCTCTTCTGCTATACGACTATTCAAGAACTGATACGTTACACACAAGGTTGAAAGGTAGCAACGCACGGCTGCACTCGGTGTTGTAAGACCTAGTTAGCTCCAGTTATACAAGTTTCTTAAGTGATTCTTCATGTATAACTGAGGTAGAGATAAGTTGGGCATATCTTACTCGGTTTGCTTGTCAGCCCCGAGTGGTGAAGTAGATTTTCGTATGACCTGGATTTAACAATCCGAAGGAAGTCAACTTGTGTGTGGTAAACTGATAGAGGACAGTTAGACCATACGTCAACAATTAGGTTGCAAAGCCAGTATTGCTGACACAAGCCTTTGACAGCGGTCAAAGCAACTCCTAGGCCTGTAAAGGACGTCAGCTGGGGGAATCAAGTGCGTGACGATCTGTGGGGGATCTAGAGACGTAAGGAGTGCGACAATAGCCAATTCTCTTGGAAGGCTTGAGTTGGTCTCTGCTACATCCCAGACCGAAGTCTTATAGTAGGCTAGTGTTTGTAGTCAGTTTGTACTGGGCGGTGTTCAATCTGGACGAGGTCCCGAGGTTTTTCTGCAAGGCAGTTTCCTCGTTAAAAAAATCTCTGGTGTCTTGTGTGCTTTTACTTTCCGCATTATATCTCCTATAATATAATTAAAGCACCAAGTAGTACGTTATCCAATAACTGTAGAGTTTAACTCCAAAGTCCCAACTTTGTCGAGTTGATCCCCAGGATCACAACTCCAGTTATTAGAGTTTGGATATTGATTTTTGAGATCGTCCAAACTTAAACCATAAGACTCACGAGCCAAAACGAAAAGTTGGTAGTATTTCGGTACCCCTCCTTTTTCACATTGTGGTCACACTGAACTTAAATTGTCTTTTTACCTCAATAAAAACTGTTGTTTAAAGGACGTTCGCGACTTGTCATGAACGAAATCCAGTCCCTTTAAAATCCTAAACTCTGTGTCTGAACCTTATAAAAGGAAGAGTAGGAAGGGTTATTCAATCAGTCTAAAAGAAGGAATTCTTCTCTCCATATAACTGAAACTGCAAGATGAATGACAATACATGGACCGTTATTCTTCCTTCCTGTAAAAAGATTCGAATTGAATCTTCAGACAGTGAATCTAGTATGACTCAAGCATTGTCTGCTCAATTCCATGTGTTTCTGAAGAACAGAGGAAGGCATCTGATATGAAACTTGACGTTGTTCTTGAAAACGTTCAAAGTTTAAGCAAGGAGCTTAACAAACTCACCAAACTCATCACTGATCTCACCTCAAGAGTAGCTGCTATTGAACAAGACTGGACTACCTATGAAGAACCAGAGAAGGAGGTAACTGAAGAATAATCTATTTTCTTCTTTGCATTATCTAGATGAGGAAAAATCTTTGTTCAGAATAAGAGGCATTCTTTCCTAAGCCATCTTGGCTTTAGATTTTATGAGTTGTTAGCTTGAATGCAATACCTAGATTTCATCAATTAATAGAGGTTATTAAATTAAAATCTTAATTGATGATTGCAATGCTTGATCTTAATTGATTATTTATACGAATGTATTGCATAAATCGTGAACTTTCTTTTTTAGCCATACCACTCGTTCGGGTAAAGCAGTTCATGAAGACTATCAAAATCCATGCTTCTGACTCTTATGGCTAAGGGGAGACGATTTTGATAAAGAGGAACCTCGTAGGATAAAATGTTGAACTCCGCTGGATTAAATGCTGTACCTTTAATTCTTAGTCTTACAACCACTAGGAAGGGTAACCTAATGTTTTCTCTAAAGCCGATGGTTGACCGAAACTCTCTGAGAAAGTAGGAAGATTAAACCTTGAATTCCTATTTGACCGTAACTGGCTAGGAGAGAAAAACATAATTACAGTTTTACTTGTAAAATTGTACTTCACCCAAGAATTTATTCCAAATCCTTGCTTGGGAAGGTCATCGCGTTGTTCCCTATGGAATGACACATAATGGGGGAGAGTTCTTTTGAACTTGTGCTTCATGGTAATATCTTTTTGGGGTGTGCGACTGTGGAATTTGCGAGAGAATTGCATCTTTTTATCTCTCATTTCAGGTATGTTTATCTTTGTCTAAATTGATTATTGTTGTTTTATGAGGATTCCTATTTTTCTTGTTCCTTTGTCTATTTTATGACAAAAAGGGGGAGAAATCTTGTAGTAAGGGGGAGTAAAATCTTTCCATCTACTACGACAATTGTCTACGGCATTGTCATAGGGGGAGTAAAATCGATGTGCTTGTCATGTCAAAAGCAAAAGTTAGTGTATTGAGTAAGGGGGAGAACATATCATATTGTTTAGTATCTTTAAGCATCGATGCAATATGCTAACAAGTTTTATATACTAGTCAATTACATAAAAAACTCTTGTTGGACTATGTCCTTCTAGAACCAAGATGTGTGGTGACTTTGAAGTTTGTTATCTCTACCTTGAATCTTCACTTGCAGGAACACTCTTATTTGAAGACGTTGAAGATTACAAAAAGAGCAAGTACATTATGGTTAGGGCTAAAAGATTTTACTTTTTGAATCCTTGTGTAAGATTGGGTTTGTCACTAAAATTGACAAAGAGGGAGATTGTTAGAGCATTGCTCGGTTGAACCCATTGATATTGCTATCTCAAGTCAGTTGTCAAGATTAGATGACAAAAACACAATCCTTGATAAGCTTACTCTACAACCTCGAACTAGGATAGTTTTAGGTAATCGAGACGAAGACCACTGAAAACGAAGACCGGAGCTTACTACTTGATAAATCATAACGTCCTTGCTAAAGGTTAGAAAGGTTTTCCTTTCCATGTTTCGTATTTGCCATTTATATCATATCAATAGTCTATGATGTTGTTTATAAGATCCGAAGGTATTCTAGGATTCTTCGCCTTTGCATTTGCCACATCCGTGATAATATATATAGGTAGAGTATGTTGAATTGTCTCTTGAAATGACCTCAACGGTGAACGCGTACATGTGTTGCTTATGGCATTCCTGAGAACGAGCGGGTCTGTATGAACGCGTTCATGAACGCGTACATACGAGTTCACAGATTTCTCCTGAATTCTCTTGAACTCCAATTGGCAGCTCTATGAACGCATTCATGAACGCGTACATATAAGCCATGGAAAACTTCCAACTTTCATATCTTGAAGTTTTCGGTCTAGACATGATTAGTTCTCGGACTCGTCATTACTTGGCCCATGGAATTCAGCTACTTAATCCAAGCGAACATGATTTGGACCAGAAGTCGCAAACCTTCAATCAAGGTTGAGTCCTCTTTAACTATTAGCTTAGTCCAAAGTTAGAAGAAGATGAGAATGGGTATTCAAGCTATGGACTTTCCTAGTTCCGGAACTTGCTTGAGCCCTACTCAAGGTTACTTAACTTTTAAGCAAAGCCTCCCTTGATGATCACTATAAATAGATGACCTTCTTCAAGATACAATCTCAATCCTCTACACATCTGTGTATCCTTGCATAAAGGTTGGTCGTCATCTCGAAGTTCTTTTGGACTACGACTATTGAAAGACTTCACTTGAGGATCGTGATTCGTGAAGCACAGGTCGGAAGTTAAATTCTTGATCCTGTATCTTGGGTCGATTGAATATTTTCAATCTTATTACGACCAAGATTTGATAGAAACTTCATAAGGTAGATCTTGAATCGTAAACCCTAGAAGTTCCTTAACGCAAATTCACAAAAAAGGTTTAATACTAAGTTCGTCAAGCGTTAGGAGGTAAAGTTGTTTAGGCTAGATCAATAAGCCCTATTCAACAAAACAGGTTTCCATTAACCTTGACTTTAAGTCTAAAGGAAATCACAATCGTATTCTTGTTTAATTTCTTGGATAGTTTTAGGCGTCCTGTTAGAGGCAGGGTAGCGCTAGCCTTCACGAAGGGAAGTGGAGAAACTCCTAAGCCTGTAAAGGACGTCAGCTAGGGGAATCAAGTACGTAGGTTTCTTCGGGAGCCAAGAGACGTAGGTAGCTGAATTGCTTGTAGGGTGAATTCAGTCTCGATACATTCCAGTCCGAAGTCTGAGAGTAGGCTAGTGTCTGTATTCGGTTAATACTGAGGGTGTTCACATCTGTACGAGGTCCCGGGGTTTTTCTGCTAGGTTTGCAGTTTCCTCGTTAACAAAATTCTGGTGTCTTGCATTACTTTTCCCTTCCGCATTATATTGTCTCTGATCTATATATTGTCGCATTATATCCATCTCTGTTGAGAATTACAAGAACCACGTTCTTGTTAGGGTTCGGTTCTTTGAACTATACTCAGGTTGTTGTTTGAATATTGATTTGTGAGATCGTTCAAACAACCGTAATCAACTAGGTTCACGAAAACTAAAAGTTGGTGGTGTATCTCGGTATCCCCTCTTTTTCACCTGTGTGTCAAGGCTAAAAAGGTGTGATGCTGAAACGGTTCTTGACCACATGGACTCTCAAGTTCGACACCAAACATTTGTGACGACTCCAATACGTGTTTCTTGTTTCGAAACCTTAACCAAGGTTTTGTTAAACAGAATCTAGATTTTGAAACCTCACTTTGGTTTCGCTATATGGAAACTTGATTCGGGAACCTTAATTTGGTTCGATAATAGGCACAGGCAGGCACGCAAAGCAGCAGTCACACCGCATTAAATGCGCATTTAATGCCATGAAACAACGTTACAAAAACCACATGTTGAACGAGGATAAGCCAAATCAACGGTGGAGAAAAGAAATCTAGACCAATAAGGAGCCAGGAGTACGATAATACAGCAAGGATCCACCCCGGAGAAGTACGACGAGTCAGGATTGGACGCAAAGGGCGGTTACCGAGGATTGATGATCAACCTCAGGAGCATCAGAAGAACGAAGCATCCTAAGGTAGCAGAATATAACCTTCGAGGGCAAGGTGGAAAAAGGATATTGGATGGAGAAACGGTGGAATACAGACTCCTGACTCAGCATGGCGCATCAAAGGATCGAAAAAACCAAAAATAGCAAAAGACCTGCACTTGAAGAACACTATAAATACCCCCTCTTATCAGCAGCAGGAGGGGTCGCACATTCTTGTAAAGATAGCTTGGTGAAGAGAATACTCAGTGGTGTAAAAACACCTTCAGGATTCCAATGGCCTCTATCCACAACAGATTATAGTGACCAGATAGATTGTAACTCAGAGAAAATTTTACTTATTCGTGTAATCCAATAATAATATACATTCCATCCGAGGACGTAGGCACTCAGTGGCTGAACCTCGTTACTTTGTTGTGTTGATTAATAGTTTAGTTGTATTTAGTTCTTGTTTACTTCATTTTGATCCCATCGCGGTGATCTTATAATTCTATTCGGTAGCACACTAAGTTCTGAACAACCAACGATAATCGCGTTCAACTCCTTGAACTTATCCCTGGTTATACCAGAACAAAGTCCACCAACGACCAGGATAATCATTTTATACCCTCCTTTTAATTGTAGTATGATATGGGAAAATTAGTATCAACATAACCGTCGAGTTGGTCCATAATCCATCCAGGGGATTTACCAAGATTTGTCTTGCGTTTGGACTAATCACTTGTGATCCTACTCCGGTTAACAGATTTGGATATTGATTTTTGAGATCGTTCATATCTCATCATAAGACCCACGAGCCCAAACGAAAAGTTGGTTGTATTTCTGTACCCCTGCTTTTTTAATTGGTATCAGAGCCGGAAAACACATTAAAAAGCGTAATTGTCGGTGTTTATCGAGGTTTGTGAATTATGGAACAAAGCATAAGAGCTTGTAACGTACTACCAAAGTTTGATGGCACCAATTACCTATGGTGGAAAACTGCAATGAGATCGTTTTTGCAAGCCCAAGATTTCAAAACTTGGGTTTATATCGACAAAGGATACACACCACCAACTATCCAAGTTGAGGGGTGAGTCTGTCCCCAAAGACACAACGGATTATGATGAGGTGGATCCTCATGCCGCTCAGCAAAACTATGACGGGCTTAACGCTATCATACATGCAGTAACACTTGATCTTTTCTATCACGTGGCCACATGTGAAACCTCGCATGAGGCTTGGATTAGATTAAGGATGTTAGAGCATTGCTCGGTTGAACCCACGTATGTTGCTATCTCAAGTCAGTTGTCAAGTTTATGAGACATAAACACAATCCTTGATAAGTTTATTCTACAACCTCGGATTAGGATAGTTTTAGGTAATCGAGACGAAGACTGATGAAGACGAAGACCGAAGCTTACTACTTGATAAATCATAATGTCCTCGCTGAAGGTTAGAAAGGTATTTCCTTTCCGTATCGTTTTTACCATCTCTATCATACCAATAGTCTATGATGTTGTTTATATGATCTGAAGGTATTCTAGGATTTTCGCTTTTACAATTGTCACACTTGTGATAATATGTATAGGTAGAGTATGTTGAGTTGTCTCTTGAAATGACCCCAACGGTGAACGCGTTCATGAACGCGTACATATGTTGCTTTTGGCATTTCAGAGAACGGGCTAAGTCTGTATGAACGCGTACATACAAGTTTAAGAATTCTCCTGAACTCTATTGACTGCTCTGTGAACGCGTTCATGAACGTGTTCATATAAGCCATGCGAAAACTTCCAACTCCATATCTTGAAGTTTTCGGTCCAGGCATGATTAGTTCTCGGACTTGTCGTGACTTGGCCCATGGAATTCAACAACTTAATCCAAGCGATGTTCAAACTAAGTATTTGGACCAGAAGTCGCAAAGCGATGTCCAAACATGCATTGGACCAGAAGTCGCGGACCTTCCTATAAATAGATGACCTTCTGCAAGATACAATCTCAATCCTCTACACATCTGTGTATCCTTGCATAAAGGTTGGTCGTCATCTCGAAGTCCTTTTGGACTACGACTATTGAAAGACTTCACTTGAGGATCGTGAAGCACAGGTCGGAAGTCAAATTTCATCTTGTATCTTGGGTCAATTGAATTCTTTCAATCTTATCACGACCAAGATTTGATAGAAACTTCGTAAGGTAGATCTTGTATCGTAAACCCTAGAAGTTCCCAAACGCAAATTCACGAACTAGGTTTCATACTAAGTTCGTCTCGCGTTTGGAGGTAAAGTTGTTTAGGCTAGATCAATAAGCCCTATTCAACATATCTATTTCCATTAACCTTGACTTTAAGTCTAAAGGAAATCAAAATCGTATTCTTGTTTGATTACTTGGATACATTGGCGTCTTGTTAGAGGCAGGGTAGCGCTAGTCTTCACGAAGGGAAGTGGAGCAACTCCTAGGCCTATAAAGGACGTCAGCTAGGGGAATCAAGTATGTAGGCTACTGCGGGAGCCAAGAGACGTAGGAGCACATTGGTAGCTTAATTGCTTGTAGGGTGAATTCAGTCTCGATACAGTCCAGTTCGAAGTCTGAAAGTAGGCTAGTGTCTGTATACCGTTCATACTGAGGGTGTTCACATCTGGACGAGGTCCCGGGGTTTTTCTGCTAGGTTTGCAGTTTTCTCGTTAACAAAACTTCTTGTGTCGTGCATTACTTTTATCTTCCGCATTATATTTATATAATTAAAAGTACTGCATAAATCCAATTGTTGATCATATAACCTTTGAGATTACTCAGGTGAATACTTTAATATTGATTTGTGAGATCGTTCAAGTTGTATAATCAACAGAGTTCACGAAAACAAAAAGTTGGTGGTATATCTCGGTATCCTCGCTTTTTCAAAGGACCGTATTCGAAGGGAATTCAGCAGAAAAAGAAGCAAGAATTCAAAACCTAATGTCTGACTGGGAAAACCTTCGAATGCTTGGGGATGATACCTTTGAAGAACTTAATCACAAATTGCCTGATATAGTGAATGCTTGTCACGCCTTAGGAAAAGCTATTTCGGAAAGGGACATTGTGTGTAAAATTCTAAGGTCACTACCTTCAAGATACGAGTTAAAGAAACATGTCATCCAAGAAGTACACGGTTTAACTATAAGAAGAAGGGACCTTGTTGCCAAGTTAAAAATCTTTCATCAAGAGAAAAGTAACACTAAACACATATTGGTTTTAGAGCTACAATGAAAAAGCAGGGGTACCGAAATACTACCAACTTTTTGTTTGGGCTCGTGAGTCTTATGGTCAGATCTGGACGATCTCAAAAATTAATATCCAGATCCGTTAACCTGAGTTTGGATCACAAATGATCAGTCCAACGCAAGACAGGGTCTTGGTAAATCCAATGGATGGATTGGGGACAACGATCAGGTTTAGTAATAACATACTTCTTGTGTTTGCTTTAATTATATAATCAGAGAATATAATGCGGAAAGTAAAGCACACAAGATACCAGAGATTTTTTTAACGAGGAAACTACGACCTGTAGAAAAACCTCGGGACCTCGTCCAGATTGAACACCGCACAGTACAAACTGTCTACAAACACTAGCCTACCATAAGACTTCGGTATGGGATGTAGCAGAGACCAATTCCACCCTCCAAGCGAACTGGCTACTGTCTCACTCCTTACGTCTCTAGATCCCCCATAGATCGTCATGCACTTGATTCCCCTAGCTGACGTCCTTTACAGGCCTAGGAGTTGCTTTAACCGCTGTTAAAAGCTTGTGTCAATAATTCCGGCTTTGCAACCTCAATTATCAACCGTATGTTTGAACTGTTCTCTATCAGTTTGACATACACAAAGTGACTTCCTTCGGATTGCTCCAGGTCATACGGAAATCTACTTACAAGCGTGGGCTGACAAGTAAACCGAGTAAACCATGCCCAACTTTTCTCTACCTCATTTGTAAACGAAGAATCACTTAAGAAACTTATACAATTGGAGCTAACTAGGTCTTACAACACCGAGAGCAGGCGTGCGTTGTTTCCTTTCAACCCTATGTGTAACGTATCAGTTCTTGAATGGCCTTATATCAGAAGAGAAGGACCGTAGAATAGACAAGAACGTGATCAGGTTACCAAGGTTACAGGTTACTCCGATTTCAACCACTAAGGTCTCAATCTCCTACCTGTGCTTCCAACTCTCAAGAGAAGTCTTTATAGTCGTTAGGTAATTCCCACAGAGGAACTGCTACCTAGTAGAGGATGACTATACCGCAACAAGCATTCACCGAAGTGAAAAGAGTTTACGATCAATTCCACAGAGAAACTTCACGTATGCTTGATGCTTGTGGTTTTCGTTCTAGAAACCTCTATTTATAACACTCATTAAGATAGGTTACTTAGGAATAAAGCAACTAGTTACTTGTTCCACAAGTTTAGCAAGTGCCCGTGTAAAACGAACCCGTTACTTGACTTGCACATAAAGAAACCTAGATTTATCTCAATTGGAAATCTTTATCATTTATCTGCCAAGTGTTTTGTTAGCTCACAAACACTTCAAGATTGATATCCAACAGACCAGAGATAATCTTTATCTTATTAACACATTGAGAATCGTTAGATGGACCACAGAAGATATTTCGTGATAACCAAGTCCAACTAAGAGATAAAGGAGTCAGAGTTTAACCCGTGTGAAAATTCCAGAGAATATTCACCTTGGACGGTTCGCAAACCGTCCTTCTGAATTACGACCCAATACATCGAATTTGTGGTTCACGTACATGTACGTGTACAAATTGGTGTTTTGGAACTCAGGAGTAAAATCCAGAATCATTGTTCACGAACTGGTTTGGGAACCGTCGTTACTCAGAATTAGGGTTTAACTGGATCCGCTGGAAGTTCTGGGCTGGGCCAGTACTTAGACGTGTTGTACGCCCTCAGTTATAATCCACTGGACTCTTGCTCAAGAGTACTCCTTTAGATTCACCTATATCCAACAAGTGATTTGCAACCAAACCATTGCAATGGACAAATGGTATCGAATCTATTTATGCATTCTTGTAACCTTAGTATTCGTGGGAACAAATACCAACATAACACATGGTCATGTAGACAAGAACACGATCTCAATCGCTATTAGTATCTCTACTAAAGTAGCCGACTATTTCGAAAGATAGAAAAAGTAGAATATAAGAATTTCCATAAAAGTCATAACTCCTACTAACCTTTTGTCGATGAAGAATAATTGATGTCTTCTTTGTCTTCACAGTCTTCGTCTTCAAGGTCTCTACTACTTAGTCTATATCCCAATTCCGAAATCTAAACCCTAGTAGGCTAAATCAAGAATTGTGTTTTGACACCTAAAACTGACAACCAGCTTGACATACCAACGCTAGTGGGTTTGACCGGACAATGCCCTAACAATCTTCCCCTTTGTCAATTTTAGTGACAAAACCAATTTACATATGGATTCAAAAGATATACAGTTAAGTACTAACCAGATGTATCTTGATTTCTTGAATCTTCAACTTCTTCCTTGAGTCTTGATGTGTTCTTTTTAACTCTTGTTGAAAAATTCATAGACATCACCTACAGCATATCCAACTCAAACAATTTTAAGCTTACATGGGTTAATATGCTAATCCCACATGTTGTTTGTGCAAAAAGTAAGAATCTGAGCAAACTTTAAAGTCTGTGTACCAAAACTTTTAAAGTGATTCTACTCCTACCTGATACGAAGCGTCTTCTTAACTTTATTTACTCCCCCTTACTTGATACTTTGGAAAAAGTACAGCAAGTAAGCATACAATATTTCCCCCCTATGGTTATGAACCACAAGAACAAGAACCATATTTATTCTCCCCCTATTTGTCACAAAAATATGACAAAGTAGTTTGAGACTAGGGTTTCAAAAACCTAAAGATAGGTAAAGTCAAGTACTCGCATACCAGTTTAAGATGGCATAACTAGGAAATCTGAACGAAGATTCGTAAGTTCTCATCTTTGGAGAAATATAGATACACTTTTCTCCTAATATTCCACAACCACGCTCCTCAAAAAGATTTGTTATTAAGCGCAAGCTCATTTAAGAACTCTCCCCCATGTGGTGTTGTTCAATAAAGAACAACTTACAAAGCCTAACATGGACAAAACAATTTAATGTTATCCAGTATTCCTTTGTTTATAATCTCTTTCCCTTAGCCAGATTTTTGGAAAAGAGTATATGATTCCGAGTTTGTGAAAACCCTAAAAATCATATCATCAAAAGTTTCTTGATCGTGAGAAAAAGCATAACTTTTGTAATAGACATAACTTTGCATCACTACC
>JAJJMA010304456.1:0-30380 GCA_023529015.1 Papaver nudicaule | reverse complement strand
GTTCATTGTGGATTGAGGGATGATTATGAGTGTTTAGTTAGTTGATTCCATTTTAAGCACGCCTCCACCTACTCTATCACTAGCTTACTTCTTATCGATGGAGTTGCTGGAGAAAGCTTGCTTCTGCATGAACCCAGGTTTACACTTGTTCGACTTCTTCTGCCATCTGCTTCCACTCTCTAGTTCTTTGGTCTATTTCGTATGTTCTCTATTCTTTTTGTTTTATCTGTTTTTTCTGTTTCTTCGGTTTTTGGTAGTTAACCCTGACATAATCTATTCCCGAACGGTTACGCCTCTCTTTTTGGAACATCGAAGTTGCTTTAATCATTTACATTCGATGCTTTTATTCGATGTTTTCAAAGTGGGTTATAATCCTATCTCAAATCCTCTTTATAAACCCATATATCCCCCAACTCCTTTCGCTTTTCGTCACCTTTCTACTAATACTCACTTTTTCAAGATCCTTCTTTCGTATCTAGTAGATACTGTGACTTTTGTACTACTCACTCTGCATAGTTCTCTTACGAGTACTTCAAACCAACCACCTGATAGTAATGAAGTACCCATTATTGCCGCTAAAGTGTTGGGTAATGCCACTGCATATATAACAATTAGGAACCGCATTAAAACATTCTGGTTGCCGATTCGAGTCCAATCTGTGCAAGATAATGGTACTAAAGGAGTGCTCAAGATCACCTTCCAAAACCTGCAAGATAAGAAGTCCATTCTGCTCTCAGACACTTGGACCCTTGGTGAGTACAATGTTGTAGTTGAGGACTGGTTCAATTTTTAAACTAACCCCTCTGATTGTTTTCAAAGGGCTACCTTTTTTATTCAATTGCACAACCTTCCTCCTAATTCTACTAGTATTCAGGACTTATCTTTAGAGCTCACAAAAGCTGGCAAAGTCTTATATGTGGATCTCTCACAATCTATAGCTAGATCTTTACTCACCTTAAATCTTAAATTTCCTTTCTCACCGGGTCACTTTTTTGTCTACAAAGGTGTTAGAATTTGGGTTAAGTATGTCTATAAAAACTTGAGACAATATTGTACCACTTGTGGTATTCTAGGACATACATCGAGATTCTGCTCAAGAGCTGATAAAACCCATCTTTCTCAATTCAAAGATCTCAATCCCCCCTTCCCTTGGGATAAACTAGACAAGTTCGTGAAGGGTAAGCTCATAGAACAGATGCATGGTTTCCAACAACCACCACAATCAAATGCATATAGGGTTGTTAGAATTCAGGTTCTTCATCGAGTTAGGCCTCCCCAATTTCCTAATATGACTCATGTCATGTTCCACTCTACTATTATAATTGGGTTACAATCTGACTCAGCTGGGTCAAAGGATATGGGGCACTCTATTGTGCCACAAAATGACCTACTATGTGGATCATTTTCTGGCGGCATCCCGACAAAACAGAGATCTTCTCGGGCCGGTAAACCTGACACTTCTGACGCTGCAGATAAGGTTGTCCACAACCTGGCACGTGTGCACATAATAGAGGATGAAGACACCTCTGAAACAGTGCGAACTACACAAGTGACAGAAGCTTCTCAGCCAAAACAGGTGCCGGTTACAATCAGGTCATCCCCTGACCCGGATCCATCCCCGACCCAAAATCCAAGTCCTGCTGCACCTTCTTCGTCTGAGCTTAAATCTTATGAGAGCCTTCTTCACGGATTTCCGGTTCGTATCAACAAAGGGAAATCCATATGCTCTCAATCACAGGACACTTCTTCATCTCATGATCAACTAGACATCATCAACATAGGGGAGTTTCCACTCTCCAACTATTTGAGCTTAGCCTTTGCTTCGGAAGTTGCAGAATACATTCAACAACACCAGGGTTTCGTCAGACTTGAGATTTCTATGGAAAATGGGTGCCCCTGTGTCAATGTTTATCATTGTCATGGCTCTCGTCCTTTTGTACCTTATTCTAGGAAACGACTGCATACAGTGGAGGATTTCCTGGAGTCTAACCCAAGTTTTGGTGCTCAACCCCCGGTCCCAAAGGTGCAAAAAGTCCGTACCATGTCAGAACTTATTACTACAACTCAGGTTTCTTCATCAAGAGATCTTTGTTCAGACATGGAGGCTCCAATTTTTCGTGCAAGGAAGGGCCATCCTCAAGACATGGAAAATCAACAACATTGGTTTGATTTTTATGACAACGTTGATCCTCTTCCAGGACTGCCGAAATTTGAGTGGAAAATAGAAGCCCCTAGGACTAACAATACTCCGGTTACATACAATTTCCCAATATTGCATTCTGGTGACAAGCCTTCTGACACACCTACTTCTACTACTAATGAGTCACCTATTTCACCAGGATGGCAGATTTCAGTGGACGAGGTTGATATCGCTGATGTTCTGGCAAATGACTTGCGAGTGCCTACAGTTAGGCACTCGCCTACCTAATGAAGACTCTTGTTATTCATCTTCTTTTTTGGCAGCTGGAGGGGAAGATGATGGTTTTCGGACATGTTGTTTGGACTATAACTACTCAGGGTTTTTCTACTTTGGTTATGGGCACTCTATGTGCTATTAGGGTCTATCTACTGACGGTTAAATATGTGTTTTTCATCTGCATACGTTACTGTGTCCTTTCTGACATTACAGTTACTCAAGGTCTCTTATGGACTGGTGGGAATCATCTTTTGAAATTCAAGCTGGGTGAGGAGAATCATATGGTTCATTTTTTTGGGGTTATTCCTTTGTACCTGAAAGGAAACTACAGACTTCTTCTTAGAGTCTGTGTATCAATCTTTCTGTCAGGCCATTTTTATAAATGGTTGGTTGCCGTCATCCTCGTGAGCATGGCAACACTACAGTGGTGTGGTTTTTTGGTGACCCAGCTCTCTCCATGGTTGATTTGATCTGGTTTCTCATACACGACTATCACTTTGACACTAGTAACCTTTAGGAGTATCAGGACTTTCATCATGTTTGGTTTGATGTGGTTTGCTTGTTTTTTTGGAACATCATGCCTATTATTGTAATCAACAATGTAATACTCCATGTTTAATTAATGCAGTCTTATGTTTCAAAAAAAAACAAAAATCCTTCATTTTCAGTGTTTTGCAGAGCTCTGTGAATCGGAGAAACCGATTTAACTCAATACTTCTGATTCCACAAACTTCTTCCACCAACTTCTTAGTTCTTCCATCATTTGATTGAATCCTTATATGGTTTTCTTCGCTGTGGGTTTCTTAAGTAAGTGAAGTCCAATTTTTCGATGGGAGGAAAGAAAAAAAAAGAAGAAGATAAGAAAGGGTAATAGTTCTCTAACAAGAAAAGATTAGTTTAGACCTCTGCGGTCTGTATGTGTTTTTTCTAGGTTAGTCCGTCTTTTTCTTTTCTTAGTTTAGGTTCGTTGTTTTTTCACCTTCATCTTTTCCGATTCCTGTTTCTCCTCCTCTATCATCTCATCTCCGAACCCTTTCAAATCCTGGAAACAATTAGCAAGCCAACCTATAATCAACCATAACATTTTGTTGGCAGTATAGATCTAGTTTCTTGTTTTCCCCTATTACTGTTCATCTTCTCCTAGTCAATTGGGGGATAGTTCTCTAGGTCTTTCAAATTGGCTTCCTTCTCCTGTTCTAAATTATATGGGGTGTACAGATCGAAGTTGTTTTCTGGATTGCTTTCACCCCCTGTTTTTTAACCACCAAACAAACTTCTCCACCTACTTCACCGTACACATCCAAAATCTTCCCACCAACACAGACACTAATTCATTTTTAGATTTGTTGACCCCTTTGCTATGGCTCAAATTCAACCTAAATCTATCAGCCTTAGCTCTTATAGTTAATCATTGCTCCAATCGTAATACCAGGTCAATTCTTTACAAAATCGATGGTTTTATCCGTTTTGCTACCGGCTTCAACATCCGACCATCGAAACATGTATACCTGTTTTCGTTGTTTCCTTTGGATTTCCTTAGGTTTAATCTTAAGTTAGATCCTAGAACTATCACTTTACAATCCACCCTACACGATAATATAATTGCAGCAAACGTAAGATTGTAAGGGCCGAGTCAGAACCGATATTGTTGACACAACTCACCGGACCGATTCGCCTTTATACCCTTCACAGACCAGTTGTTGTGGATGACGTTATGGTCCGTTATGCAACGTGGAGCTCTGATTTGGATAGTTGGTTTCTTGATCACATGGACTTCTCTGGGAAGAATTGTTTACGTGTTTGGACAGGGGCAGATCTAGGATTTCATGAGAGGAGGTGCAAACAAAAAAATTAGTTGGCATTTTGGTAATATTGAAAAAATAAGGGAGAAAAAGCAAAGGGGGTGCAGCTAAGATTTTCAAAGGGGGTGCAAATATGGCTAAAATAAAAAAATTCCCTGTAAAAAGATTATAGCTATTGGAGATTTCGGAAAATAAGGGTGTGCAATTGCACATCCTTTCTAAAGGCCGGATTCGCCCCTGTGTTTGGATGTTATCTATCCACCTAGGTGGAGTGGATTTACAGAGACACGTTTTTGTTTGGCGTTTTGCGTTACGGATTAGGAAAAATAGGGTGGGACCATGTCATATTACTTACAACAGAAATTGGACGTTGGTTTTCCTGCGAACGGGAAGAACTTGGCCCATAAATGCTACGTATCACGATAACAAAAGGGTTTGCAAGTCTACCTTAGTCATGCGTCCAGGAGGGTCCTTGAGGAGTTTGCTAATTCCTTGGGGTGATCCTAATTTCATAAGGTGTATGGACGTCGTTTCTCCATGGTTATCTGACAGACTATTTTGGATAACTAGATTTGACGTCTTGCATACAAGGGTTCTTCTGCAGGTTTGGTTGGTTGGGCCTCTGGGCTTCGATCTTCTAGTAGTTTTTTCGTGTGTTTTTTTGGTGTGTTTTGTTGTCCTCTTCTTTCTCTATAGTGTTGTACTTGTACTTAGGTGTTGGGTTTTGGTTACTGTTTTGGCCTGTTTGGATCAGAGTGCCCTAGTTTTTTTGGACACGTTAATGACGCTACATTGGTGGAGGCAGAGGATTGGTTTTGAGGTTTGTTTCATCTCAGCCGAAGGTTTATGGTGGATTTCAGTAGGACCTTTGTTTTACAAAGGAGCCACAGACTTGTAGTTTCGGTCTGTGATAACTTTTCGTCAAACCATTCTTGTGGATGGTCAGCTGGCTTTCACACTTTGGCATGTCTGTTTGGATACTTTTTTGGTTACCAGTTCCTCAAGCCTTCCTCTACTTCTACCTTTTATTGCGTATACCCTCGGCACTAGTACCAGTTTCATGGAGTATTGTATATCCTAGGTTGTATGGGAGTCCTTTACTTGGATACTTTTCTGTACCATGGATGTCAATGTTGTAACACTCTTTCACATATTATAAATAAAATCATTAATCATGCCTTTCCTTCAAAAAAAAAAAATCCTTCATAAAAATAAAAAAAAAATCCTTCATAAAAAAAAATTAAAAAAAAAAATAAAAAATAAATAAAATAAAGGGAATAAGAGGATCTTTTTTTCCCTTGTTTTTTCTTTGGAGCAATATAAAATACAGTCCTCATATCGCTAAAAGGGGTGGTAAAAGAATTTTCATAATCTGGTTGATGAATTTTGCCACAAGTGGTTTATCAATAAACTTCTTCAGAAACAGCAACACTCTTGAAATGGTTATCCTTGGACAGTAAACGAAGGGAGGATCGTACAAAAAAAAATAAAAATTAGAAAAGTTGAGAAAAAAGTCATGCCACTTTTACACTATTTCAATATGAAATCTCTACAGAAATTTTACTACCCATATGGTACCATCCTGAAAAGGATTTAAAGTTTACATCTTGAAATTCAGAAACTCAGATTCACTACTTCCTTACATAATACCATATAACTAGATTAACAGACACGTCATAGGTGAACCATACTATCTTGAATTCTTCTGATAATAGCACAATACTTATTTGCTCTCAGGAAACTTAGCCTTGTATGTCAGGGGTAACTGTATGAAGACAAAACAGAAACAAGAAAAGTTAATCCAACCCAGTCATGCAGTTAGGAATACGAGTGTGTACATAATACAGAGGAAGAAAGAGAGACTGACCATATATGCTGCAGTTATCATCTTCCCAGCAAACCACCTCCCATGAAGTGCACGCTGCGCACTCATGGCTGATGTTGTAGTTTCAAACCGCAAGTACACATGCCCAGCACTATTCCTGTAAGTGGATGACCAATGTAAGGACTAAGGACCATAGAAAATAGCCTAAAGAAAAACAAGTCTGAACAAAATAGTTACTTACTTGTCCACAAAAATATGCTTTAATGTTCCGAACTTTGAAACTTCATCTTCAACGTCGTCTTTAATATCCAAATCGAAATCAGGTTCAGTCTGCAAATGCAACATAACTATTCAGCATACTGCTTGAAAAGAGAATGGATCATGACCAAATGAAAACAAATCAATTGAGAAGGCCAATTTTAGCAAACCTCGGATGTCGGATCGAACATATTTTTCAGTATTAGGCATTCACTTGGGACACCCACGGTATCTTGAGGAGGCACAGGTACTGCAGTAACCGGAAGGGTGGAACCCGGCAAACCAGGTAGTGCAGGTATAGAAGCTTGTCCAAATCCAGGAACTAGTGGATTAACAACAGGTGCAACACCAAGAACTGATGCTGCTGGCAGAACAAGGGAAGATCCATTTACAGCAGGAGTAACAAGGCTGCAGGAGATAAAAGTAGAGATTAAAGTTCACTTTAAGATATAAAAGGAGGTACACGAGATGGAGAAACACTGATAGATAAGCAACAACTAACCTTGGCGTGGTGCCACTTCTATCCAATTTAGCCATGAGAATGGCTCTAGAGCGAGCATTCAAAGCCTGTACATAAAAAAATAAACCAAGTTATCAGGTGCCAGTAACTAGTCATGTACCCAGAGTTCAGATTTATCATTGATTACTTCAAGGATAACAAGTAGAATACAGAGTTCAAGAAAAAACATCTAGGCATCAAGGTTTTTATCAAGAAAAAAATAACATAGATAAACCAATATAAACAACATGATATAGCAATTGGTATAGTAAGCTTTCTTAATTTCAGTAGCATGTTACTACTTTTTGCAGCAACTGCTAGTAGCATATTACCAGCTTAGCATGGTCTACGAAACAAAACCAATGGACGGGTCAACTACCTGTTTACATCACCTGTAGACACAACTATCCAAATATTTAAACTAACTAGCTATATTTAAACTAAATAGCTAAATCTGATGATTTCAACTACATTCACATAATCTACACCCGTAACTAGAAAAATGGGGCAATATTAACTAGCCTGAAAGATGATGGTTCGTATTGAGGTCAACGCGTTTAAGTTTAAGTATACGTTTTCTAGTAAACTTCTGGAAAACTTCAAAAGATGCTCAGCAGTGCAAATAAAATTCTCTAAGCTAAACTTATCAAAAGCAACAGCTACTGTAGAGGTGTATTCTGTACCACCCTTTCTGCCGCATATTGATAGAGATGACTCTAATGACAACTACACACAGAAATTATATCAGTTCAAGTTTATTACTTAGTTATTGAGAATACAACTTTCATAAACAGATGAAATATATAAATTAGCTTCATGCTACTATCAATAAATTAGTCTTCAAAAAGAAAAAGAAAAGGTGATCGTAACTAACCAAGCCTCCACCTTCATCATCATCAAAATCACCAGCATTAACACCAATATCTTGCATCCCGACTTGATCTGACACAGCTGATACCTAGAGGAATGAAAAAGCCAAGATTTGGGTGAGCCAATAAAGTACAGTAATTACAATTGGGCTCAGTAGGAAGTCCAATGCTTGCACATGTTGCCCTACTATTTATCAAGCAAAAAAGGAAAAAAAAAAAGAAAGAAAGAAATAGCAGTCCACCTTGATGATCCTCCCTGCGATTTCTAACTGTCCATTCAAACTCTGAGCATTCCTAGCATCTTCAAGACGTGCAAACTGGACAAAACCAAACCCTTTGCACATTCCAGTCTCCGGGTCAAGAGGCAACTGCACCAGCTCCACAGCACCGAACGGTTCAAACACCTGGAAACAACAATATCAACCCCAAATCAGACGAAGATTGAACTTCGGACATCTTCCTTATCAACAAGGCACATAGTAATCCTTACAACAAAAAAAATGGTATTACATCGCAAGGGCTATGAGACGAGTGTTTTTTTACCACTCATTCACTCGAAATTGAATGAGGGACTAGGTCAAGGAGTACTTTTTGCACTATGGGAATAGAGAATAGGAGTCTAAGAGGGTCATCTTCAGCCGCTTGAAAAGATTTTTCTCCATGGGGCCGCACATGATTAGCCTCTTAGTCTACCATCTCTTCAGTATTTGAAACCGTTGGGACCCGCTTAAAGGTTTAAAAAACAATTTTGAAATGGAAATAATGCTTGGGCGGTTGAACATGTGCCGCCCAAGTCAAGTTTTTTTAGAAGCCATTCACTTGAATGAGTTTGGGTGAAAATCATCGACTCCACTACCCATAGTAGCCTCTGATTTGATCATTTTTGTTCCAACTCATTCACTTTGAGTGAGTGTTCTCATTCCATTGCCCTTGCTCTAACAAATGATTTATGTTCAAATTTTAATATGATATAACAAAATCCGATGTCTTTAGACTAATTTGTCATATTAAAGAGAAGGGCCAACATACAGCAAACAACCTGTCATTGTTGGCCTTTGGTACCTCTAACATCGTCACAGTATTCACAGCAATTAAGGTATATAAATAAATAATTATGCAATAGTCTTCTGTCCTAATAGTTGTAATCAAGTCGTGAGAATAAAGTCAAAAACAAACAAAACAGACTTACCTGACGAAGTTGTTCCTCAGTCATATTGAAGTGCAGATTGCCAACATATAACCTCCGAGCTCCTCCAGAATAAGGTCCAACAGAACCACCTGGTCCTACGACTACATTTGATTGAACCAGGTTCTTTTCAGCCTCCGATGGTTTAACCATAACCGGGTAGCCAAGAAGCGGCTGACCAGAAAGTGCTATAGCCATGGGGACAGACATTGCATCGTAGAATTCAATATACCTGCAAATCAAGCCCCAGCATGCAAAAATGTGATCTGCCATATACAATAAAAAAACAAGTACATCTACTGATGACAATTCAGGAAATGAGATTTAACATTACAAAGCAGAAAACTTACCCAACACCTTTTGAACGTCTCGAATTGCGGTCCATTATGAGGCGCACATCCCGTACCTGAAGATTATATATGAAAGACGTCAATAAGATAAAACAAAGAAGTATGATGTATAGTGACATCTGTAAAAAACTCAACTTACAAAAAGATGATCTTACAAAGATACTCAGTAGTTTATGGTATTGCACCATGAGAGGCAGCTATATGATTGCCTGTCACGTTTAAGTGCAGCATTAAACTCACCAAATATACACAATGTAGCACTATAAGTTATGCTTCATGAAGGATAGGACTGATTCACAAGAAATCCCTCTAGAGTGTGAATGCGAGTATATGGTTGTACAAAACTACAACCAAAACCTTAGATAGCAATTTACTACAACAACAGTGAGTTTGGGCTATTTTTATACACTATAATAAACTACAGTACTCTGTTGACTACCAAATAAAAGCTGAATGCTACTGCATACAGTCTCTCACTCACCTTGCCCGCCCTTGAAAAGAATTCGTACACATGTCTCTCATCTGCCTTCAAAGAAATCTGTTAAAATTGTTGGTGAAAGTCAGTAAGCAGGCACAAATTACTCAAACTGTACTTGAACATGAACGGCAAAGGCATATTAAGATACCTGATAAGCAAACACAGTTCTCTGATCTCTTTCTGGATCAGCCTCGGGCTCTTCTTCTTTTTTCTCCTTATAGCGTCTGCAAGAGATTTAAAAATAAAATGATTTTAAAGTAGCGGTACGAATTGAAGTTAAGCTGAACATCATAAATACTATGTTATGCATTTATAACATGAAATCTGCTCAGAGGTTTAGAACTTGGAGCAAATATCCAAGTGTTGCACGAAGATCAAATCCACGACAATTACAGAAGGAAACTGCAAGAACAGAAATTCAAAGCTGTTAACCAGTTGAGCTTCTACAGCACACCACATAAGAGGATCAGAGTTTGTACTATACCTCAAACACGTAGAGCACATAATGAATATGCCAAAAGGAATACGTCAGGGCTATCCATAAATAGAGATAACTAAAATCCTGGGGATACAAGCATGCAAAGAATTAGCATGCTATTAATGTTTATAGGACTGACGACAGATACTGCTAACCAAGTAAAGCATCCTACGTTCTCCTCAGTACTATGGCTGACCAATTATGACCGAAAAACAACATAACATTCAGTAAATGTTCTATAATCTACGAATATTGTGGCCTAAGTGTCACTCTCCCGCAAATTTTCAGTTTTACCAACAAATTGGGTGCTGAGCATATAGCTTATAGTAGGAATGAAGTAAGAAGCAAGAAGAAAAGACAACCATTGAACTCTCATGACGAGTATTAAGATGGATGTTTTCATATCGAAAGACAAAAGCAAAAGAAGCACGAAATGCTTTGACTGGAAAGAACGGAAATTAACTCGGATGTTAGCCAAAAAAGATACGACCAAAGAAGAAATAAGACAAAGCAGGCACTTTAAGGATTGTTGAGCAAGATCCGTCAGATTGGAAAGTAAATGCAATAAACTTTGAACTAAACAATGAAAGTATAAGAACTAAAAAGAGGAAGGAAACTGAAAACAACTGCCCCTTAAAGAAGCAGCGACTTCCACAAAGAAGCAAAAATCAGTTAAAAATGGCTGAAATCCTCAACTGTTCTCTGTATTGAAATGGCAATTACCCATACTAAACCCCTGACTAGTAATTCTTGTTAGAGATTGCAATGGGTGCAAAAAAGTCTAAAAATCCTACAAAAGGACGTGAAACATTTAAATCCGCATGCTAACATGTTCTGATGAGAGTGCTTTTGAAGCAAAGACCATTTACCCAACCAGCAATTCTGCAACAGAACAAATACAATTAAGCAATTCTTTTCCTGCCGTGAAGATAAATGGGTAACCAAAACCAACATGGCATATCACCATGCTAGTCAGTAAAGCCAATTTTGCTACACGAGCTACTATAGCAGATTTCGAAAATTCTAAATGAGGAACGGACACTTATGACTCATGACCTCAGTCCTTGCCTGGCTCAGTTGCCAGAATGACCACCTGAAGATTGCCCTAGCGTATCTGCGAGTTCCCAGAATCTAACGTTCAATACTCAGAATTTTCAACAGTTTCACAACAATACGAGTATATTAAACTTGGCCATTAAGCCACGGGCATTTTTCAGAATTCTACTCCAGTATTACATACATCCAAACAGTACATACATGATATATGGAGGTAAATCTATACTACGAAGGTAATTAAACATGAAATATATTCAAAATTCACTTGTGCTGATTATAGAGAGAGTCAAACGGTGGAAGGTTGTTTAGCATCGATCAACATTAAGAATAAGAAAACAGCTCTCTAGTTAAGTTTGTCTGTCAATACCCAGTAGGTATGAAACCAAGCACACATACCACAACAAAGATGTCAATCCCATATATCTTCATTCATAACGCGCTACTTAATTTCGCATGCATAACAATTATCATCAATATTTAAGGAGTGCATGCATAACAATTATCATTTTGAATGTAAATCACTAGTGTCGAAACAAAATAGGATCGGAAATACAGGTTACCTGCTTTCTCGTTCCCTCTCCTTTTCTCTTTCTCTTTCGCGTTCTCTACTCTTCTCTCTATCCCGTTCTCTTTCTCTGCTCTTTTCTCTGTCCCTTTCCCGTTCAGCCTCCTTTTCAGTACGCCGTCTTTCAGAAGCACTCCTACTACGACGTGACCGCTCGCGCTCTTTCTCACGCTCGCTTTCACGATCACGCTCTTTTCGGTCCTTCTCCCTGTCTCTATCTCTGCTGCTTTCTCTCTCTCTGCCATTCCTATGTCTATCCCTATGTTCCCTGCTGCTTCTATGCCTGTCCCTTTCACTCCTATCTCCATCTCTAGACCTGTGATCAGGAGATGAACGATGACGTGAAGAACTCTTCTCTCTGCGTCGATCATGGTCCCGGGTTTCATCTCCAGATCTCGCCCGTTTAGACCGACTATCTAAATCATCATCGTTATTCTCATCACTCCTGTGTCTAGAACTCTTTCGATCTGATTTCACAGCATCATCACCATTCACTATATCCTTCTTGGCTTCTGAATTCTCAACAGTTTTTTCTAAATACTCAATTGGATCAAAATCCATTGAGGATACCAAATTGCTAGAAGTTTAATTCGTCTATGTTTTACTTCAATTGCTGCCGACAATGAAAATTGTAAACTCAGATGAGAAATTGAAAGATTTTTTTAGAGGGTTTTCGAAACCCTAGATTATAACAAAAATATCAAACGAAAGTGTAAACCTAAATAAAAGGGGAATTATAATGAAGGAAATCGAAGAATTATCTAGGGTTTCTGAGAATTGTTATTACCTCGAGAACCTCTTGAGAAGTCGCGCGAGACAGCGAAAAGAGTTTTCGATAGAATCTGGTTTCGGCAGAGGTATTTATATAGAGAGGAAGGATCCTGTGACATGGTTAAAATGATACTATCTTGACATTGTGTCGCAATTTTTTTGATAACTCCTAAACGACAATGAATTTGAAGCTAATTTTTTGGGAGATCGTTCTTCTTATAGATCTTTATGTTCATACCAAAAATGAGCGCATTCCGATATGTATAGAACCATCATCTATCAGTTGTCGTTTTAACCGTTGAATCAAAAAATTAACCAACGGTTAGTTTTCAAAGGTGTAGAAGGTGGTGTTATACATCTCGAAATGCGCTCATTTTTGATATGAACATAGAGCTCTATAAGAAGAACGTGCACCCATAAAATTAGTTTCAAATTCATTGTCGTTTGGAAGTTATCAAAAAAATTACGACACAATGTCAAGATAGTGTCATTTTAACCATGTCATAGGATCCTTCCTCTTATATAGACGGCTTGTTTTTATTTCTAGAAAAATGATTCTACATGTGCCAATAGATGAACGGAACGGAATGGAATCTGCCGGATGATGATGGGACATGGTTCAAATCCAGAGTATCTCGTATGAAGGGTGAGAGTCGCCCTATCAGGCACACAAGTAACGAGTGCATAATAACACAATGAACATATATCTCGGAACCACCAAATACCGCATCTATTTACTTACAGTTTAGAGTTGTGTGATGATTATGTGCTCATCTGCGTGATAATACCAGTCTATTGTAGATGAAATTGTTAATCTAGGGAAGTATGTTGCATTGATCATTGTGATGCCATGAGAGCAACACCTTGATGTATTGTTGAGAATCGGTTTACTTGTAACTCTAGAACCACAATAGTTAAACAACCCAACCAGCGATTGCAGGTACAAAGAAGAGGTTGTTTATGGGCTGGGATGTTACTTAGTGGACTTCAGTGAGAGCAGTAAGAGCAAGCACTAAAATGCTAAAAAAAGTACAAAAAGTAGAGAATTTTCCCACATTGTAGATAAAAGTGATAGACATGTCTACACCTTGGCAAAGATGTGTGCCTCTGTAGACAGGGCTTTGCCAACGATTACTGAGTAGCCGTCAATCCCGGTTACTAGGTAACCGCTGCGGTTTCTCGGTAGTCGTTTAAAATAGTTTTTTCTTATTACCAAAACCCTAAGTTAAACATATTATTTTTGGAATTTTATGATTTTATATTATATTTAGGGACTAAGCGGCTACCAATCCCACCCTATTTTAGATATGAACCATAGTGTTTGTTTGATTTTCTTTCCGTATCTTGGTAATTGTCGGAATTTTGGCTACTTTTTTTGGCAATCATAATGCTTGCTCTAAGTTGATGCAATTTAGATGCAATACTCCGTAAAAAAAAGTAATTTATAGTGTTTCACAACTAAAAAAGGATAAATGGTCAACTTTAAGTGAATGAGTATATAATCTTTGTTAGAAGAATTAAGTTTTTCATTTTAATATACACAGAGAAACTGATTATTTTCTTTCCATTAGCACAATTATTAACCTTATTTGCTACCATCATAAAAATCTTAGGTTGGACCATTATTAGTACCATTTGGATTCATGGAGTTAGACAATTAAAAGTATCAAAACGAGTATTCAAGGATTTGGTTTATCGAAATTTTTTAAAATCCAAGTTAATATTTCCAAAAAGAAAAATTGATCAAAAATTGATTAAGAATACATATAAGTACCTTTTGAGGCCCTATTTAGAGAATATGAATCAACTAGCTTGGTGCCTAGTTGATCGTCTACAGATTCCATAAGTTAAGTTCAATTAGAATTAATAATAGAAAGAACTGATTTTGATGGTGATATGTCCAGATTGATCATCACATTTTTTTGCTTAAATGAAAAAAACATGATCAATAACATATTTCTTTTTCTAATAACAATGTATTTGAGGTTAGGTTTAATGGAGGTTCATTCTTCAACCTTAAATTGGGAAGATGCATCAGTTATCTGCATCAAAGTCCAAGATTATAATCTGCATAACATCAATTTTTTTTGTTTCATTTTGGAAGCTTATCTTTTTCTGTTAAGATTAGTCCAATGAAACTTATCAATGGTCATCCAGATCAAACTTGCAGAAGAATCTGCATTCAAAAACCTAATTTTTAATCAGCTTTGGTTCCAGCTGAAAATATCACATTCAATATTGAATGGCCAAAGATATCGCAGTCAATTGATATTGGCAGGATTTCGGTGCGTAAGAGTAGGAGGAAAAATATTCAAATATCTGATAAAGGAAAGGGTGTAATTAAGGTTCCAAAATAATTCGAATTTGAATTCAAATTCAAATTTTACCTCCAACAACAAGAGTAAATGGTCGTGATTCTCTAATGTGGGTGCTTCGAGCTCAAACCCAAATCCAGATATCTCGAGTTCAAAACTGAATCCAGTGGATGATATGGATAATCAGGGAGAAGAATCTAATATCCAACAGACAACGGTATTGATTCCTTACTTACAAATGCTAGATGAGATATTATGAATCGCAAATTCAGAAGGCAAGCTCAACTCCTTCTGAAATTTGGAGTTCGGTCAGTAATACTTTAGATCCTAAATTGAGGCAACAATTTGAGAATCTTGATTCTAAGATGATTGATTTGAGTCCAAAAATGGGTCTTAAATTCAAACAGATAAGGAGGTGACAATAGAAGTCCTGATGGACACAATGCAGACTCATTTGGCAAATTTGAAGGCTCATAAATGTAAACAAACCTAATTTTCTGCAATTTGGGGATTTAGGGTTTATCATGTTTAATGGATTTCAAAACTATATGTTGGAATGTTAGGGGTCTTAATTATTTGAATAGAAGGGATGTCGTCAGAAATAAAGCTCGGCAGAGGAACCCAAGTATTTTGCTTTTACAAGAAACCAAATTGCAGCAATGCAATGATTTGCTTGTTTGGCGAACAAGAATGTTAAATGTCTTGATGCCCCTTTAGAGGGAAGGTCTGGTGGTATATTATGTTGTTGGGAGGACTCAAAGGTGTTGGTGGTTGATTTTATAGTAGGATATTACTCTATCACTATTTTGTGTAAGATGTATGACAATAATCTAGAGTGGATTTTTATTGGAATTTATGCCCCACATTTTAGTAATACTAGCGAAGTTAAAATTTTGTTGGAGGAAGGTAGAATAAGTAAGGAGCTATTGGAATTATCCATGGGTGATAGTTGGAGATTTTAATGAGATCAAATACACTTTTGAAAGATCTTCAGGTGGTGGCATTACTTCTGGCATGAGAAGTCCAAACATTAATCGTATGACCTTCCTTTATCTGGTGCAACCTACAGATGGACAAACAATCAATTTTGTAGTATCAAATCCAGGATTGATAGAATTCTAGTTTCAGCAACATCGGAGCAGTATTAATAATAAAAAGAACTAATTGTTGATGGTGATTACTTTAGATTTTTTGTCCAGATTGATCATCACATTCTTTTGCTTAAATGAAGAAAACATAATCAATATAAAATCCAAATTAAGAAAATAGATAATTGTCTCTTTGAACTAATAAGATTGGTTTGTTAAGTGCACACTCTTCTAAAGAGTGTGCACAAAATTGGAGTCATCTTGCTAAATTCTAATTTATTCTTATCTCAAAAAAAAAAACATCAATTATGATGAAAATCAAAATGAAGTTAATAGGATTACAATCAGATATTTTATCATATTTTGGATTATATATATATATATATATTCTTACCATTCTTATACAACTAAAATTAACAAAAGTTATTTTTTCTTAAATTAAAGATAACGGTATGTTAAAACCAAATGAATACGATTGGTTCAACCTTCGAAAAAAGAATATGATTGGTTTGTTTTGTGCACACTATTTAAATGAGTGTGCACACAATTGAACTCCACCCAGGATATGCAGGGACCAACTATGTTTGTTTGTGTCACTCGATGCCAATCACGGTATCACACTCTTGGTCACTTTAGAGTTTTCTTTTCCAAAATTCGCTGCTTTTGCTCGAAGATTTCTAGGATTTTTTGTTATGTATTTTCTGAAGATCTTTTAAATCAAATATGTTTTCTTTTTGATCTTTTTATGTTATATGTATCTTTGTTTTCACGTCAACTGATCATGAAGTGAGCTAGTTTTCTAGGTTTTAGTCTTTTCTGATTATTTTGTAGGTATGTATTTCTCGGTAGGGTTGTTGGAGAAGAAATGTGGCGGTGAGTCGAGAACATATTAAGTATTCAAGATCGGTGGACAACTCGGTTGAGTTGATGGGATTTGGGGGGTTGCATGTCTCTAAATCGCTTACTTTCTTGTCTCTGAGATTACTAAGTATGTTGGCTACAATACTTGTTCTGAGAAAGTTAATTTTAAAAAGGAGGGTAAATACTTATTTGTTGTGGTTAATGGGTTGTCTTTGTTCAACCTTTTCACTGCTATTAAACCTAGCATTCACCATGATCTTCTTAGCTTACTTTTATTGTACTGGTGTTCATCTTCATCCTTGTTGTATCTCTTGGTTGCAAGTTTTTTGAGGTTAACACACCCGTGGTGGAAGATGGTCCAACTGTAGAGACCTTGAAGTTGGTCATTGTAATTATGAATGGGGATACAAGAGCCAAGTCCAAAGACCTTGAGGAGATGAAAGCACAGATGGAACCCAAGACTCAGATGGTAAATGAGTTACAGATACAGCTAGAACAAAAGGAAAAGACGGTAAATGAGTTAGAGACTCTGGTAAACAGTCTGAAGGTTGTTGCTGCTAATACTAGTAGTACTAATACTCTTGGGTAAGATCCACTGAATGAGCTTTTGTTGATGGAACATTCTAATAAGATCTACTGAATGAGCTTTTGTTGATGGAACGCAAGTTGTTTCTGTTTTTTTATGGATTTAGGATAAAGTTGTTGTGTTGTTTATGTTAAGTTTGATTTGATTTTTTATTTTATTTTAGCTGGGGATATTGGGCATGTTTTTCATCCCCCGACCACTGTGGTTGGTCTCTTAATGGATTTAGGATTTATGTTGATGATAGTTAATTCCATTTTTTATTTAGTTAATTTTGTTAAATGATCATAGTCTGGTTCCCCATTTGGCTTTATATCTCCTCTCAAACAAAACAAAACAAAATAAATTTAATCACACGATTTATAATGTTTACCATGTATATAATGTTGATCATCTCATCGTTGGGTTCGAAGTGAAATGGTGGTTATCATAATCCGGTAGCAACAATACAACTCTGTTCTGGTCTTTGATTTTTTCGATCATACGTACGGATAAGTTAGGTCCATGAATCTCTTCATAAGTGTCGTAGATGTTTGATTTATTAGAGTTGGAATTGAAGGTCATCATGATTTAAACTTGAAGGTGATTATAACACAGGCGATTTAATTGGCTGCTGAAAAGTATCGTAGGAAGGAACTTAAAATACAATTGGGTTAATGGGGATTAGCTGGAATTATTTTGGGTGTTGGAGAAGAAATGTGGCAGTGACTCGAGAACAAATTAGGTATTTAAGATCGGTAGGCAACTCGGTTGGGTTAATGGGATTTTTGGGGTTTTAACGTGATACTTATTCATAAAGTTAAATATGTTGTTAAAGTTTTTATGCATTTCCCTCATATTAATTGTTAGAGCATAGCTCGGTTGAACCCACTGGCGTTGCTATCTCAAGTTAATTGTCAAGTTTAGTTGATGAAAACACAATCCTTGATTAAGTCTGCAATATCATTTTGGACTAAGATAGCTTAGGTATTCGAGACGAAGACCATTGAAGATGAAGACCGGAGCTTACACACTTGATATATACATCGTCCTCGTCGAAAGGTTAAAAAGGTTTTCCTCTGGTTCCGTATTTACCATTCTATTAATAAAATAGTCTATGCTATTGTTTATAGTGATCTCGAAGGTTCAAATACTAATTATTGTGGCTTTAGATCACTAAGTGACCAATGCATAAGAAGAATGTGGAATAGAGCTAGTTCTCGAATTACACCTGAACAGCGTACGCGTTCATATGCTGGAAGGGAAATTCCTGAACTCAGTAGTTTTGCATGAACGCGTTCATATAAGAGTTCAGAAATTCCTGAAGTCGGAAAACTATTACATGAATGCGTTCATATAAGCCATGGATAAAAACTTCCTTTTGAGGTTTTTGCCTTGTGAGAATGGATTTCCGAACTCGTTCTCGTAAAAGCCCATGGAGCTCTTGTCCACAATAGTCTTTTACATTCGTGTATACTTACATGGACCCTTTAGCATGGTTTACTTGCTAAGCCATTGTCATCCTTCGATTTGATCAAGGCGAGTCTTCTCACGGCCCTTAGATTTTCACCAACGGGTTAGAAGGAGATTGAGTTGGATCTCAAAGCAAGCCTATGGACTTTTCTAAGTTCGGAAACTTGCTTGAGCCTTACTCAAGGTTGCTTAACTTTAAATCAAAGCCTCCTTTGACGATCAATATAAATAGATGATCTCCTGCAAGATACACACCAATCCTCTACACATCTGTGTATCCTTGCATAAAGGTTGGTCGTCATCTCGAAGTCCTTTTCTTGGACTACGACTATTTGAAAGACTTCACTTGAGGATCGTTAACCACAGTCATACTTGAGTAGAATCTAATGTTAATACTCATAATTTTTAACAGTTATACAACAATACGAGTATAATAAACATGGTCATTAAGCCATGGGCATTTTGAAAGATTCTACTCCAGTACTACATACATCCAAACAACACATACATGATATATAGAGTTAAATCTATACTACGAAGGTAATTAAAACATGAAATATATTCAAAATTCACTTGTGCTGATTATAAAGAAATCAGACAGTGGAAGGTTGTTCAGCATCAATCAACATTAACAATAAGAAAACAGCTCTCTATTTTAAGTTTGTCTGTCAATACCCAGTAGATATGAAACCAAGCACACATACCACAACAGAGATGTATGTAGAACTGGAGTAGATATGAAAAAATTTCGAATTCTCAACAGTTTTTTCTCAACACTCAATTGGATCAAAATCCATTGAGGAAACCAAATTGCAAGAAGCTTATTCCGTCTATTTTAACTTCAATTGCTGCCGAAAATCCGAAAATTATAAACTCATATGAGAAATTGAAAGATTACTTTGGGGGTTTTCGAAACCAAACCCTAGATAATAACAGAAATATCAAAAGAAAGTGTAAACCTAAATAAAAGGGGATTTATAATGAAAGAAATCGAAGAATTATCTATCTACTATGGATTGGGGGAAAAATTCTAGGGTTTCTGAGAATTTATACCTTAAGAACCTCTTGAGAAGTCGCGCAAGACAGCGAAAAGAGATTCGATAAAATATCACTCTGGAATATGATTTACACAGTTTTGGCAGAGTTATTTATATAGACGTTTTTTTTTTAATTTCTAGAAGAATGATTCTACACGTGCCAATTAAGCAACGAAGAACGGAATCTATCGCATGATAATGGTACATGCTTCAAATCCAAAGTCTCTCGTATAGAAAATGTGAATGGTGAGAGTCGTGTTACCATGCACACAAGTGGCGAGTGCATAATAACATAATGAACATATACCTCTGAGCCACCAAATACTCCATCCATTTATTTACAGTTTAGAGTTGTGTGCTAATTATGCGCTCATCCGCGGGATAACACCAGCCTATTGTTAATCTAGGAAAGTATGTTGCATCGATCATTGTGATGCCATGAGATCAACCCTTGATGTAATGTTGAGAATTAGTTTATTTGTAACTCTAGAACCACAGCAGTTAAACCAAACTAGCGATTGTAATTACAAAGAAGAGGTTATTGCTGGGATGGGATATTCACGTAGTGGACTTCAATGAGAGAAGTAAGTTGATGTAATTTGGATGCAAATAAGAAATGTAGCTTGTGAGAGAACTTAAGTTTCCATAACTGAAGCCAGTGTATGTATACCATGTAGATTTTTTTGTGAACTTGACAGTTAAAGTGACAGAGAGGCCAAAAGGATTTGTAAGGTGTTTTTCAAAAACAAAAGGATACAGTGTGACTATGGCCCTTAAGTTAAATATGTCAAAATATTTTGACACACTAGAATGGAATATTATGTTAGGCATTCTAAAGAAATTTGGTTTTATCAATCAGTTTTGTAACCTTATATTTCGATGTATTGTCACTAATAAAATTTTCGTAATTCTTAATAGTACATCATGTCAGGATTTTAACCCTACTAAGGGCATCAGACAAGGTGAACCTTTGTCACCTTATCAAATAGTTGCAACGGAGTACTTGAGTAGATCTTTTCAGAGAGCTGAAACAACTCATGTTATATCAGGTATAAAAGTTGCAAGAAGAGCCCTTGTAGTTAGTCATCTTCTTTTTGCAAATGATATACTTATCTTTGCAAACGATGTTGTGCACAATATTGAGAATATCCTTGATATTTTTGGTAAATTTGGGAGCTACTCATGTTAGTTCTTAAATTTCAGTAAATCTTGTGTCTATTTTATAGGTAATCTACGTGATCATAGATGTATTGATTTAGCTAAGGAGTTCAATATGTCTATTATTAAATATTTTGGGGCTCCTCTTGCTCTAAGTAGAAGCAAGAACACTGGTTTTCGCCCATCGTTAAGTCTTTTGAAGCTAGGCCAAAACACTGGAAAGGTAAAACTCTAACCCAAGCTGCAAGAACAACTATGATGGTTAAGCATGTACTTAATGTTCTGCCTCACATCAAATGAGATGTTTAAAATTCCTCAAGGTCTTTAGATACTATGAAATTCATTCAAAGGAGTTATTGGTGGGGTCATGAGGAGGGAAAGGGTATTAAGCACTTAGCTTGGCCTAAGCTATGTAAACCTAAAGCACTAGGTAGTTTGGTTTTTAGAGATTTAGGTAGTTTCAATATTGCCTTGTTAAGTAAGCTAGCTTGGAAATTGTGTACTAAACCTAATGAGATTTGTGAGTGCATAAAATACCTTCACCTCATTATGGCATCTTATTAGTGGAGTTGGACAAGAAGACTACATCAAAGAAGCATGAAATCAACAAATGAAGCTTACAGCTAGGGATAGGAAATGGCGGAGGAAGTGAACCTCGGTGTGTGTCATACCGCGAGACTAGTTGAAGTATAAAACGGCGAAGTAATAAGGGTAGGTGAATGAAAAGTCATTGTTTGGTAGCTGAGAAGTAGTTAGGCATTCAATGCAAGTCAGAACGAATATATTGTCAAGGTTGACTCGTTGACTCAGTGGCATCTGTGTCAGTATCCTTATCCAGAATGAGATGTAGCTCGGGGAAGTAATAAAGAGAAGACGATGATCTCCGAACCTCCTTTACAACGAGTAAAGACAAAGGGTTGTCAGAGATGTCCTTTTCATACTTAGTTGTAATCCACTATGTAACTCGCCTATATAAGGTGAAAGACCCCTCAGTTGTGAGGGGTTGAGCGATTTGTGTTTGTTGTATCTGTGACAGATAGTTGGTGTGCAAGAGTTAACAAATCACTTGGCAGATACATGTTAAAATATTTCCAAATGAGATTAACCTAGGGTTTCTTTGTGTGCAAGCCAAGTAACGGGTTCGTTTACACGGGCACTTGCTAAACTTGTGGCACAAGTAATTTATTGTTTTATCTCAAAGCAACCTATCTTATTGAGAGCTATAAATAGAGGACTAAAGAGTGAAAACCACAGGCATCAAGCATACGTGAAGTTTCTCTGTGGAATTGATCATAAACTCTTTGCACTTCGGTGTAAGCTTGTTGTGGTAGTCATCCTATATTAGGTAACAGTTCCTCTGTGGGATTTACCTAACGACTATAAAGACTTCTCTTGAGAGTTGGGAAGCACAGGTAAGTGATAACGTACCTTTGTGGTTGTTATCTGAGTAACATGTAACCTTGGTTCACGTTCTTGTTTATTCTACAGTCATTCTCTTCTGCAATAATGTCATTCAAGAACTAATACGTTACATACAGGGTTTTAACTGAAGCAACGTACGCCTACACACGGTGTTGTAAGACCCAGTTAGCTTGAGTTGTGTAAGTTTCTTAAGTGATTCTTTTCACAGCTGAGGTAGAGACAAGTTGGGCATAGTTTACTTGATTTACTTGTCAGCCCCCGCTTGTAAGTAGATTTTCGTATGACCTGGAGCAATCCAAAGGAAGTTACTTTACGTATGTTAAACTGAAGAGGACAGTTCGAAACATACAATTGATAATTGAGGTTGCAAAGCCGGAATTGTCGACATAAGCCTTTAACAGCGGTTAAAGAAACTCCTAGGCTTGTAAAGGACGTCATCTAGGGGAATCAAGTGCGTGACGATCGGCGGGGGATCTAGAGACGTAAGGAGTGCGACAGTAGCCAATTCACTTGGAGGGTTGGAGGTGGTCTCTGCTACATCCCAGATCGAAGTCTGATAGTAGGCTAGTGTTTGTAAACAGTTAGTACTTTGCGGTGTTCAAACTGGACGAGGTCCTGAGTTTTTTCTACAGGTTGTAGTTTCCTCGTTAAAAAAAATCTTTGGTGTCTTGTGTCCTTTACTTTCCGCATTATACCTCTGATTATATAATTAAAGCAAACACGAGAAGTACGTTATTGTAATCGTTGAGTTGATCCCAAATCGTTTCGAGGGATTCCCCAAGACTTGTCTTGCGTTAGTGACTGATCACTTGTGATCCTAACTCCGGTTAACAGATTTGGATATTGATTTTTGAGATCTTCCATATCTTACCATAAGACTCACGAGACCAAACGAAAAGTTGGTTGTATTTCGCTACTCCTGCTTTTCACTCTACTACTCGGATTGAGTTTCCAGTGAGCTTGAAAGGACTCTTCTTAATTCGGCGAAAGAGTTTGAGAATAAAGGTATTCTTGGGATTGTACAAGGGGAATTTCAACCCAGATTTCAGTTGACCGAAAGCTACAAAAGCTTTGGTTTCGTTCATGTCATTTTGGCGAAGATCCTCCACTGTAATTGTAATGGATGGAGATGATATACCTTTTACTATGCTTACTTTGGGATAGTGTCGATCCACTTTAGCTTCCTTGCCTTTCCTTTCTTTTCTTTGTTTTCAGGTACAGAAGTAGGTGTTGGCTCGGTTTCTTGGGTTTCTGAAGATCTAATTTGATGCTGCTTCTGAGAAGTTGATGAAGACGTCATTGATGAAGCTTGAAGTTGCGGAGAAGAAAGATGAACAGTGCAGTTGTAAATGGAATGAGTGGAAAACTTGATGGAAATAGCAGATGCAGTAGCAAAAATCAATGATAAGAAATAAAAAGAGTAGAGAACTTAAGATTTGGTGTGTTAAATCAAGAAATGGGGAAGCAAGATTTAGGGTTTTCAGAAGAGTTGCAGCGGCAGAAAAAAGAGAAAAGAAGAAAGAAGATAGATCTGAAACTGAGAGACAAATTCAGAATTTATAGGGAAAAAATGTCAACCGGCGTACAATCATCAGGTCAAAAGCGAGAAAGGGAGTTAATGCATGTGCAGGTTGTGGCAGAAGGGACAGTTAGTGGGACACGTGGCTCCGGTATTTCTGTTGATTGGAAAAATTTCATTCCTTTCGATCTTCACCCATTGGGAATGAAAGAGGCAAAATGTGAGTGAAAAAAATACCTTCACCTCATAATGGCATCTTATTGATGGAGTTGGACAAGAAGACTACATCAGAGAAGCATGGAATCAGCAAATGAAGCTTATAGCTAGGGATAGGAAAGTGTAGAGGAAGTGAACCTCAGCGTGTGTCATACCGAGAGACTAGTTGAAGTATAGAACAACAAAATATCAAGGGTAGGTGAATGACAAGTCACTATTTGGTAGCTGAGAAATGCATTCAATGCAAGTCAGAACGGATATATAGTCGGGGTTGACTCGTTCACTCAGTGGGATCTGTGTCACCAATCCTTATTCGGAATGAGATGTAACTCGGGGAAGTAATAAAGAGAAGACGATGATCGACGAACCTCCCTTACAACGAGTAAAGACACAGGGTTGTCAGAGATGTCCTTTTTTATACTTAGTTGTAATCCACTATGTAACTCGCCTATATAAGGTGAAGAACCCCTCAGTTGTGAAGGGTTGAGCGATTTGTGTTTGTTGTATATGTGAGAGATAGTTGGTGGCTTAGACCCCTGGTTCCTCCTGTGCACAGAGAGTGAGTGTGTGAATACCAGATTTACATTGTGTTCTTGAGTGATTAGCTAAGGTGAGAAACTTGTAACCTTAATCTTCATAGTGGAATCCTTGAATGTAAGCCTCTACAATGGAGGAAGAACCAAGTAAACTTTGTGTCATGCTTTACATACTTGTTTTACTCCATTCCATACTTCATACATATGTTAGTTAGATAGGTCTATTGGTATACTGTAAATCTTGCTAAGGGGATTTTATACAGTTACAAGCTTTGGGTTAGGATAGTTAAAGCCAAGTATGCAAATGATATAGCCCTCCTGTTTGAGTAATTGATGGAGCATCTAACCATGAGAAATTTGTATTTGTCTGTGACCTATTTCATGTAGGTACTAGGAGCTGGAATGCGGAAGTTGTTAACAATATTTTTGATCTGGATACGGCTAATAAGATTATAACATGTTTATACCTGACACTGGAGATGACACTCTTATTTGGAAATCAGATAAGAAAGGAGTATATAGTGTCAAAAGTGCTTGTAATACACTCTGTAATGAACGTAATAAGAATTATGATGTTGATGATCCTGTAGGTACTGCTTATGGAAGAGTTTGTAGGTTGTTGAAGTCCCACATACAATTCAACTTTTTGTTTGGAATTCCTTAAAAAATATTCTCTCTACTAGAGATAAATTGGCTAGGGATAAGCAAGGTATAAATGTCCATTGTAGTGTTCGTGGTAATGCTATAGAAACAGTAAATCATATATTTCTTGAATGTTTGCTAGAGCTGTCAGACTTAGGATGAGTTTGAATACTATGAATGTTCTGAGTATGCACACCTGTTTTTGGAATTGGGTTTTGAGCTGGTTTACTTTGAACTCGACATCTAACTCTCACCTGGATAATGAGCTTCCTTTGCCCATGTTAATGACTACATCATGGATGATATGGAAAACTAGATGTGCATTGATCTTTCATGGAGTTAAGCCTAAGAGCTTTTCCTATGAGTAGTCTCCAAATGAGACTATCTCTTTCATTTTAAAGGAGAGACTACTAATATGAAGGAGGAAGTTTACTATGGTGAAAGGCAATGAAGGACTACATGGCACACGGAGTGCCCTTTTTCTAAAAAAACATTCAAAACCACGGCACTCGGAGCGCCCTTTTTTTCAAAATTTAGAAACCCCGGCATATGGAGTGCCGTCTAAAATAATTAAAAAAAATCGGCTAGTCTCTCCTTCAAAATGAGTAACTCTACCCATAAGAAATGCTCTCATAAAGACTATGGGAATAAATTTGTTTCCGAAACAGTTTTCTCAGCAAAATACTATTGGAATCTGATAATACACAACTAAGGATCTGGACTCCTCCTGATCCATCATATAATATACTCCCTCCGTCATAGACTAAAATGAAAAACCAACTAGCCCAATTTATGTGGGACGGAGGTAGATGCCTCATATATTGAGGAAACAGGTGAGGTAAATTGGACTGATTATGCGTAATTTTACAGAAAAATGCGTATCAAAAGGAGATATTTCGATAGAGGACTAGCTGGTAATTGGGAATAATGGAGTGCATTATAAGCAATTTTGGTTCTGCAAATCTGTGCATAGGGTAGCTAACAGTGCGGCACATGACTTGGCAAGAAAAGCCACACAAGGCAGATTTCCTGATGTGTGGACAAATATTTTCATGTAAGAACCAAGTTTTCTTAAGTTTATGAATGAAATAATTTTAGTAAAAAAAACAAGTAAAAACAATATGCTTCATAAAATACAACCCACTGCTCCCATCAAATACTGGGTTTCCATTCTCAGCTCCATTTGAATTTTGAAATACAAATGAGCTCGTGAATCAAAAATTGGGAAAGATTTCCGTAGGCAAAAAACTACTTCAATCATGAGTTTTAGAGATGAAAAAACAGGAGTACAACTTCAACTAAACAAACCCATTTAAAGATAATACACTAACATCAGACAAGCTCCAAAAACTGGATTTGTTTTTTCAACTATTCCAAAAATCCTGACTGCAACTATCTAACCCCACACACCACCATAGAAAGAAATAAAATGTTTCCTTTGTTTCATCACCGTCTCATTCCTCGTCCACGACCACGTCCATGGCCTCGACCCATTGCCCCAGCAGCAGCGTCCCCTTGTGCACTCTCAGACTGAGATAAACAAAATCAGTGACAACATTTAATTACGTAGGAATAGCTATTTTATTCAAAAGAACCATTACAAGTTATTACAACTACAATATGAAAGCAAGAAGATTAAAACCTATAGTAAAGCCAGATCCTTCAACCTAGTTGTTCATGATAACTAACCAGAAGATCAAATTACCTTGGGGTTTTTAACTGTCTCGTCAACACTCAGAACAAGGCAAGCTGCCTCAGTTGCAGCGTTAATAGCATTTATCTGAACATATAATTAGAGTTAGATCCCACAATGCCAGTAGACTACTGTTATAAATATATTGAAGAGAAGACAAAAAAAAGCAGAGAACGAAAACGACCTTCACAACCGCAGGCTCCCATACGAAGTTAGCATATGAATCTACAATGCCACCAGTGTTGATGTCCACTCCATACAAGGAACCCTCACCTGCAATTAGCAATGGTAAATACCTAATCACTTTAATTGGAAGAGAAACCAGAGCAACCATAAAGCAACCTAATGGTCACAGAAGTTTACATCATTGAATTCTACTGAATATCAGATAAGGCTAACATATGAAGCTCATTTCTGGTTGGGGGGATTTAGGCTCACAACATGAGATTTCTTGCATTTTGTTTCCACACTATCATAATGAAACAGCAATGGTAGGAAAGACTAACCAGATGGAAGTGCATGTTTTTGTCTAAGTTTGTTCAACACGTCAGTGGCATCAAATCCAGCGTTATCACAGAGCTGCCTTGGGATTACCTACAAAGACGTCAGGGGAGGAATGGCATTAATTGTAATAATAACGATGATCACAAGAATAGTTGGAAAAATAGAAAAAGAAAGATACAGATAAACTAGGATCACTGAGCAGGAATGTATCATAGCTTGTTAACATTATTTTCTTACCGCTTCTTATAAAACCAAATATTTAAAGTTTCAAGGACACCATGATCTTTTTACTATAGCATGAGGCAGACCAATCATAAAGGCTGGTACGGTTTATTTTAGGCTTCACGCGAGGTATTTAGCGTCCGGTGACCGAGGTTTCTACTCACTAAAATAATGCAAAAACATCGAAGTAGTAGACTAGTAGTGGCTATCCTGGTTAAGCAAGTTGCTCAGAACACTACCAGTATTCGACGATGTGATGGACCTTAACAGCCAAACTATTTTCTTAGAAATCAAGCAATACCTTAAAGCAACTCTTCTATTGGGTCCTAACCATCAAAAACCATTGTTACCTAATTTTGAATGTAAATATCCTTTACAAGTGGATAAGATATGCTGGTACTACAGCCAACCACACATACAAAGCTTGTATTGTTTACACAGACAACAGTAAAGCAAAAGCTTTAATAAGGAAAATCGCTAAAGTTATGGGAAATGAGGAAGGGATTGAATAAGAGTAATAGTATCTCTTACCTCAAGTGCTTTGGCATAGGAATTTATGAAGAGCTGAGATTTCCCGGCTATTGTTCGTGCATGCTGCCTCAAGTACCGGCTTATCTCCATCTGCCACAAGAATAAAAAACTTTAGTCCACATATCAAAACCTTTTATAAAAAAGCTTCACATAAGTTAATATAACTAACATCGATTGCACCACCACCAGCAACAACAGTAGAGTTCTTCATGGCTCTTCTAACAATCATAATGGCATCATGCAAACTCCTTTCAGCTTCCTCGATGAACTGAAATATAACCAAACAGATTCCAGTTAGATTCTGAATGCTGGCGTAGAGGTAGTAAGTAATTGACACTCATTGTATTTTATGCACCTGATCAGCTCCTCCACGAAGAACTATAGTTGCGGTCAGACCTGATGGACATCCACTGAATATATTAAAGCGCTCATTTCCAACTTGTTTTTCCTCAAAAATCTCACAGGTTCCAAGAATCTGTCACAATAAAATATCTCATTGTGAGAAATCAACTCAAGTAAAAGGGCCCAATCACATGAAAGGCAAAAACATAAATGCCAATGAGACGTCTTGTGGGAGGACCAGTAACGCACAAAAATTTAGTTTTAGTAAATGAAGAAAATGCTGGGAGAGAGGCTAAACCTCATCAATGACGTTGTTGACTGATGTCTGAACCATTGCCCCAGTGGCTGCAGAAACACGCTGCAAATCCTCTTCTGCAACACGACCAGCGCAGAAGATATCTCTATCTGCAAAATACTGCACAAACACCAACCAAATAGTGGAGCTTAATAATCTATCACTACATTTTATAACCCAAAAAAAAATATTACAAGAAAGAAAATCACAATATGTTTATCGATGGGGTCAACTGTAAGAAACTCTCATCTGAGTAGGTGTTTTGGGAATATTCACATCTGTATATACACATCTAAAAGGGATGGTACTCCCAACTTCTGTTCCTATCCATCCACAACATTCAAAATCACCATGTCTGAAATAATATTCTGATGTACCAAGTACTAAGAAAATGACATCCTAAAAAGATACTTTTAGAGAAGGGAAATAAGCTGATAAGCATTTATCATCTCTTTTGGTTTCAAAAAAAATATTACTGGGTCATGAGGGATCTGCCTAACAGACCTTCATACTGGAGTCTGAAGGTCTTCAAATTTAGGGTACTAAAGATATGAACGAAAGACTTAAAGACAGCTACCTGTGTGGCTAGATCACCAATGGCCAACCGTGAGAGAACAATTTTAGCGCCACTTTGGGCACACTTATCCAACTTGTCGTATATGATATTCCACTCAGCATCAACAATTGATTGATACTGTAAAGGATCAGAAAGTCTGCCAAGAAAAAAAAAACTCAGCCAACAGACAAAACAAGAAATTACTTCAAACTGTCCAACAGCCAAAACAAGAAACTACTTGCAGCAATCATAACCTGATCTCTGCATTCTCTTTCTCTGACTTCAATTCAAGTTCAATGTTGAGTATGAGTATCTTTGGATTCGTAAACTTCTTTGGTTGCTGCTCAAAACCAGCATATGAGAACGTCTTTTTGAATGCGACACCATTCACAAGAAAAGAGTCACGCATGGTGCCCCCTGGAACCTACAAACAGCCAAAACTACAGTATTTAGAAAATAACCTAACTAAGACTGCTATGACCAAGTAGTTGTTAAATGACATATATATCCAAAAAATGTCATAGAAAGGAGGGATGGAGTTAGTTTGGTTATTGAGATTACTCATATATTATTAGATGTTAAGTAGTATAAGTTAAAGATGTTAGCACGTAGCTCAACAACATTACCTACGCTTGGGGATATCAGTTCCTTAAATACAACTGAGAAGGTGAACGAGAAGGTGAACATGATTGACATAATTGACCAAAAACGTGGGAATGTGACAACAATTATAATGATTGGAATAGGGGTAGTAATTGAAAGTTTTACCTTCTTGATACCGATTAAATTGAGTCTGTCATCATTGCCGATGGCAGTGACAGCATCTACAACCATAGTCGAAAAGAACTCTTTTTC
>JAJJMA010304446.1:12994-25909 GCA_023529015.1 Papaver nudicaule | reverse complement strand
TTAAGAATCCAATTATCAGGCGCAAGTCATAGTATCTGTCACGACCAATCATGCCATAAATCAGAAGAGCAACACAGTGATAGGTACCGGTTTACATTTGGGGCTATACTCATTTATGTATTTCGTTCGACTATGTTAAGCCTCATACTTTTCTCATAGCAGGCCACGGAATGTATTACTCCATGGTTAAGTGAATAATGTAGTTATACTATGGGTTTTACGTATTTTTGTGTGACTGTGTAATGTTGTCCTTTAATCTCAACTTTATTCATTCAGAAATGCTCACTCTTATGAGTTGAAAGAGTGTTCAAACAAAATAGTATTCAAATAACTTCATGTAGTATATATGGCTGCGACTCGGTTCAATTTTTGAAACTCCTGTTTAGTTTCTTGAATTCCTCTTAGTATTTAGTCTTTTCTTCCATCACTAGTTCACTACTTGTCAAAGGAATTACTCAACTTCACTACTTCAAAAGCTATTGTTATCTGAGGGTGTAGTGTGGGGTATTGAACCATACTGACCAATTGTACTGGAAATCTGTAACCCCTTTAAAACAAGACCTGGTAAACTATCCACAGAGGTTTATTGTACAAAAGCTTCATGGAATCATGCCTAATACCAGATGAGTTCCACCCATTCGGGTATCACTCAAATGTTTTGCAAATTCAACACTAATTAACTGTTTGAAGAACGAACCTCTAAATGTTCTCTAATGGGGTTAATTCGATACCATCCTCATTCGATCATATCTCAATGGGGTTCTTAACAAATTTGAAACTTAGCAAATCCTAGAGTAACAGATACAGCTTTTAATTCAGATTCAAGTAAAACCAGAAACCCAGTATTAAGGAAATTAAAATTGCAAAGATGGTGACACAGAAACAATAATCATGGAAGAAGAGAGGAAGAGAAAATACCTTGTTGCAGAAAAAGAAAGAACCACTTCACTTCACTCTGAGATTACAAATCAAAACAATCAGAGAAGGATAATTAATCACCGGAAGATACAACCGGAGCTAGTTTTCTTTTGGGAGACTGGATTTTTTCCCAGAGACAAAGTCCTCGGCAGAAGGAAAGCCCAAATTACAGCGATACTAAACATAGGGGGCGTGGTGGGGCGAATTCACAACTGGTCAAGGCGCCCGGCCCAGCCATAGGGTGCCGATCCCACTTTTTTCTTGCACCATGCCAAACAGCCAAAGGTCGTGTTTCTACAGATACAACTCAAAAAGGTAGAAAGAGGGCCGTCTTACAGATTTGGGGTGTTCTTGGCGAATTTTAAAAAAATGGGATTTTTTTTTACATTATCGGTATATCACGAACAAAAATTGATATGTATTTAGCAGTTATAAACTTTAACATTTTAGTACAATGGCGAATCAATAATACATTAAATTAGGGCGTTCCTCTGTATACCCCTAGAAACACTAACGGTACCCCATTAATTAGTTATGTTAGTTGTGATTTAGTTAATCAGAGAAATTCAAAAATTATGTGAATTTTTTTATACTCATACCCCCTTCCCTCTTTCTTGAAGTGACCGTATGTATGCCGTGAAATAAAAAACTTGGGAATATTACTAGATGACCGCTACCACGGTGGGAGTGGGCCAACCGACCGAAGCAATCAATAAAACCGACAAAGAATAATCTGCTCGGATTATCTTACAACTTGTTTCTGCCAACCAAGCCTAATAATGCGCCCTCTTTCTTCCCATTTCTCCTTCTCAGCTACCTCTCGAACCCGAGCTAGCTCTTGAAGTCTTGGACTTCTCATTTTAGTAACAAACAGGAAATCTGCTCATCTACAATGGTAACAAATGGTAAACACCATAGTTATAAGTTTCTAACCAGAATAGAAAACATATTGTAAATCAATTATCAGATGCAGAACAACTACTCAAACATCGATAAAGAGAACAAACAAGAGATGAACACTTGAGTGATGGAATCACCCTAAACGCAAAGCCGTAAAATTCCAATATCTAAACACATACAAGCGCCAAGATATGTTATCACTTTAAATATTCGATATCAAACCTACTCCTTTCGTTAACCAACAACTTATAAGGGGGAAAAAATGATTAAATGCTAGGTCGTCTCATACATTACATTCATAAAAACCATAGCACTGGCCACACTTACTTCAACATCTAAAGAGCCATATCAACAGCTAGTTAAACGTCAATAAAAGAGAGAAACAATCACTTGGTCGAGTCGCCTAAAAGTCAAAACCACTAAACTCCAATATCTAACTGCATACAAGCATCAGAACACACATTTTCTAGCTTCCGCAATAGTTCAAGATCAAACCTACTCCTTTCATTAACCAACAGCTCCTAAGAAAAAAAAATAACCGATAAAATGCTAGTTTGTCTGATACATTACATTCATAAAAACCGTAGCATTGGCCTTACTGAATATAATATCTAAAGAGCCATATTAACATTAACAACTTCAATTTGACGATGAACTAACTGCGCAACGAAATTCCAGTTGTGGGTCGTTTACAAAGCACCGAAAGATTAACCCTTTATACACAAAGTACATCTCAATGGTAATATTTACCAATTTGCAAAGTCCATAATCGTGGTGCCCCGTGACTACGGATTACGGTCATGGGGTTTAACGCACAGTTTGTATATCTTTGGTACTATACCAATATGCTATCAATAAACTACTTTTTATCAATAATAAAAGTCAATAAATTACTTGTGATAAAAAGGGGTACCTTGAATTGAAGATCTAAACTGACTTGTTAAGTACTAGCAAAAATTGCAGGTTTACTGTATTTTATATGTGATAGCAAAATTTTTAAAGAGAGAGAAAAATAGAGGAGAAACCTGAGCAGTAACAGATTTCTACAAACTTTGAAATGATTTTCCTGATCAATGTATGTATTGCCATTTGCCAACCGGTGCATTTGCACGCGTGAAGTGTACTAAGTCTAAATCTAAGACACGTCTAAGATACATGTCCGAAAACGTAACAAATGTTGTGCATCTATTGATCATTTGGAACAGCAGGGTGATATCGTAATTTCCAAGGTGGTAGAAACTAAAAATAGAGAAACTCTTCCTCTGGGTCGTCATTTTCTTCTGGTCTACTTCTAACTCCTTTGTTTTGTTTTTTTTAAGAATCTAACTCCTCTGTTGTGCATCTGTTTGATGTTCTTCTTTCATTTTTCAAATCGAATAAGATGGTGAGTGTGATTGAAATCAATGGACTTGATTGTAATCGATGTATTTAACTGTGTTACCGATAAAATGTTGATTTATTTGAGTTTTTGTTGAAGAGGGATTATACTGTGATAGTGAAGAAAGATTTGAAGAACTTAGATTTGAGAAGAGTGGTGATTCATGGTGTGAGTGTGCAGGTGATCCAGCCACTAAGTCGATCAGCTGAATGAGTTGATGGAAAAATCAGGATTTAAATCGATCCATCGGACTCGTATATCCAAACCCGTCATCTTCTTTGCCCGGATTCTGGTAGTGTAACAGTACTATTTCTTTCTCTGCTGTTGCAATTAAGTTTACTATTTATCGCTATAAAACAATGAATTAATAACTTATTGTTTTAATTGGGTTATTTGTAATCAAATTAAAGTAAAAAGCTTTAGTTAGCTCAAATTAATTAAATAGACAGATTTTTTCTTTCTTTTTTGTAGTTTGAATTTTTTTGAAAAACAAATCGATCGATCCTGATTATTTTGTAGAAGTTCAAACAGATAATTTGTTTGTTGGATTGTATTTGTTGGAAATTGTTTATCAATTTGTTTGATTATTTGAAGTTTTGACTCAATTTCATGAAATTGTGGGAAACAACAAAACAAATTTCAATTTCCCGGGACATTTGGCGGTCGCGGTGTTGCTGTTGTTGTTGATTGTTATGGGGAGGCGGTGCTGTCGCTGGTGGCGGAGGTGTTGGTGGTGGCTACGGCGGAAGAGCTGGTGGTGTGATAATGATGGTGGCGTAGGAAATTGAGAGAGGAGGACGAAGAAGAAAAAGAAAAAGAAATCGAGAAAAAAGTGAAGGCCGGGATTTGAACCTCGCACCTTTTGTCTATTTTGGAGATGCTTTGACAAAAATATCCTCAACAATTTAATTTATGACCCGGTTTTTTGATTTTTTAGTTTTCCACATCTAACCTTCATGTTTTGGCTTATCTACGAAACTGTCTAAAAGAAAAGAAGAGAAAAAATGACGCAGAAGGGCAATTTGGTCAAATCAGCTACGGACGGTGGAATCTTTTTGTCAAAATTGGTTCATTTGTGTTACCCTACATTATACACAAAGTCACCATATATAGGGTCCTCCCTCGCTTCGCTCGGTCGGCCCAACAAGGAAGTCACACAATTAGGACCCGATTTACAGATTGGTCATAGTGATACCAACTATTTTCAAAACAGTCATACGGCGGTTAGTTGAGCCGTTATGTCCGATGGGTCCCGCGCATCAGAGTTAAATCAGCATATACAAAGTCTGTTTTGCCCTCAAATACACGTGTGTTTTCTGGATTTTACATAAAAATCCTTGGGTTAACTAAGATCTCTTAAATTTCTACTCCCCGATGATATCCAACGGCTGATTGAAAACCCTAAAGAATAAAACGAAACTTCAGCCATCTTCTTCCCCATTTTCGCTTCTTCTGTTTAGGTTTTTCTCAGAGCAAAAAAAAAATGGCGATTATCAGGAAGAGGTGATGGTTGTATCATTGTTGGCATGGAAGATAGATTACGAGTGATGGTTAACTGTGTTTGAAGCTATCGGTATACTAACTTCAACCAGAACGAGAGTAAACAGAAGACGATTATCAAGAACAGAAGGAAGAAGAGAAGAAGATAAAGCAACTGATGCAACATATACGAACATCACGAGGTTAGTCATTCAAACTCGTACTAGATTCAGGTGATTTTATGTTTATCTGTGTGAAGATTTAATGAACCAGATTTGAATTTGGGAATGAATCTGAGCTCTGTAACATGAAGAAACAAATGGGTTCTGGGGGTTTCATGGGTTTGTTGTTTTTGGTTGATGGTGGGGGAAGATTTAATGGTCTGCTAATGATGACGATGGTATTTTTTTTTTAATTCATCGAAGATGTAATGGTTTTGATGGTGGGGGAAGATCTTTTGTTAGTGATTTTGTGTATGTTGTGAGCTTAATCGACTATTTTTAGATACAATTTTGTAGTAATTGTATAGAGTTAATCTGTGCAGGAAGGAAGTTCAGATCTAGGTGAAGGGGGTTCAGATTCAGGTGGATCTGGGGTTTCGGGTTCGTGGGTTTCAGGTGGTTTCAGGTGGAATGGGGTTTGCAGTCGACGTTCAGATTCAGGCAGTCAACGTTCAGATTCAGGCAGTCGACGTTCAGATTCAGGGGGAAGGGGGTTCTGGTTCTGCGTTCCGGGGTTCTGGTTCTGGGTTCCAGGTTTTCTGGTTCTGGGGTTTCAGGGTTCAGGCCAGGGTTAGGTCAGGGTTCAGGGTTAGTTCAGGGTTCAGGGTTAGGTCAGGGTTCAGGGTTTCAAGTGTGGTTGAGTTAACAGGAAGGGTAAGTTAGGCAGAAATGATCACCGTTTTATTCAAAATAGTTAACTCGGATGGATTGTGATGATTTTGTAAAGCTTAATTTAAAGTATGACCATTTTGTAAACGTTAATATTAAAGTATGACTATTTATTAATTGTCCCAAAAAACTTTGCCATATATATTTCACCCTCCTGAGCAGTATCTCCTTTTTCCTAAGAGCATACTTGTTGCCAAAAGATTAACGCATGTCCATGAGGACAAGAACCATTCATCAGCATCAAAGCTACAAGCACTGTATGAAATTTGATTTTTCAAATCCTCAGTTTCATCCATCATCTTGATAGCAGAAGCAAAATCTCTAGACGTAACAGTATAACTCATCAAGCATTATAAGCACCAATATCAGGTTCTAAGTTTCTCAAAGGTATTCCACCGAACAACTCATGTGCTTTATGTGCGTCCCCAACAATACCATCCCCATGCATCGAAGAAGTGTCTGCTTATAATGTTAAAGTTACTACATTTCGGTTCAATCCTCGTTTAATCATTTTATGATAAACAACTCAACAACATTAACATTACCGGTTTCTCTAAATCCTAAACAGAAAATTGATTATATGGACGAGAAAGCAAGCGGCCAGGTTCTACCGGACCACAAAAGTCTCAACTTTATTAAAAAGACAGGACACCACGTCATTTATTTAAGACATTTGTGCCCCTTTTTTGTTTCTCTACACAGTTCTTCTTCTTCCTCTTTCTCCTTCGACTGATATCTTCTTCCCCATCTCCACCAAAACACTACCACCGCCATTAACATCAATATCACCACCACAAAATCAGCACCATCAATGATTAATCCACCACCAACACCATTAAAACACCGTCATCGATTAATCCACCGTCACCGCCAACATCTACCACCAACAAATAACGACACCATCAACAACGACACCAACGAGACCATCGAAGCAGCATCAACACCACCACCTCAAAAAATCAGCGAGATATCTCTTCCTCCGCCATCTCCAACACCGTCTTCCTCCGCCATCTCCAACATCGTGATATCTCTTCCTCCACCACCACCACCGTCATCACTTCCTCTCGATTGAAATTGTCAATCACCATTACCAACACCAGCGATATATGTTCAATAAAAAGGTAGGAGTATTCGATCAATTGCTTGATTTGTTAATTGTTTGCCCTAGATTTTAATTTTGGGTTTGAAATTGATTTTACCCCTAATTTTAGCATTGGCACCACTTGTACCTGGGTATTATCAGTGTTGACCGCAATTGTACCTGAAATTGTTTGCCCTAGATTAATTTTTGGTTGGAAATTGATTTTAACCATAATTCTAGCATCGACACCACTTGTACCTGGGTATTATCAGTGTTTACAACACATGTACCTGAGTTATATCAGTGTTGTTGCTTTTGATGGATTCTTCTTGCTTTGTCAATGATGCAACCAACGATGTAACCACTGATACCTGGGTACTATCAGTGTTGACACCACTTGTACATGGGTTGTATCAGTGTTTTATGATGTTTTTTTGCTTCTTCTTCTTCTTCTTTATCAATGATGTAACCACTGGTACCTGAGTATTATCAGTGTAGTTGGTGGTGGATGGTGCTGGTGGTGGTCGGAAGTTATAGTTGGTAACGGTGAGTGGTGGTGGTGGTCGGAAATGGAGTGGTGGTGGTCGGAAATGGAGTGGTGGTGGTGGTCGGAAGTTATAGTTGGTAACGGTGGATGACGGCGGTGGTGGTGGTGCTAGTTGAAAATGAGGTGGTGATGGTCGTTTGTAATATATTGTAATGGTAGATAGTGGTGGTGGTGAGTTATTGGTTGGAAATGGAATGATGGTGGTGGTCGGAAGTTATAGTTGGTAACGGAGGTGGCGGCGGTGGTGGTGGTGCTGGTTGGAAATGAGGTGGTGATGGTCGTTTGCTATTATTTGTAATGGTAGATGGTGGTGGTGGTGAGGTATTGGTTTAAGGCATTCTAGGTAAATCCCTATATAAAGCTGATTGTACATGTCTTTTAAAACAATAATGTAAAACATCTTTTTAGAATCTGTCTATATAAATAGAATCTTTTTATTTGATGTCTTTTAAAATAAATTGTAAGTTTAGATGTCTTATAGAAAGAAACACACAAAATTGGTCCAAAGGATATTTAAAAACAATATGTTTGAAGTCAGTATGCACCTAGATGACATTTATAACTTTAATTAGCTTCTTTTGTTTGTCTCTCTAAAAGAAAAAAAAAACTTTCAAATGTACATTAAATTCGTCAACATCAGAAGCTCTTCCAATTGGAACTTTGCAAATCTCGATTACAAGAAAATGCTCACAGACAAGTGTAAACAAATGGGGAGCATTTCAATTGAGTATCTTCCATTGGTCCCATGATTTATCAAAATACTTCAATCGTATAAGAAAGTGAAGTTTTTTTTCCAAATGAATCAATGTTTTGTGTGAACTTAGAATCCGAAATATTCATTTTCTTTAAGACCATTAGAAATGACGAGGAAAGAGTGGTTTTTGGATACGATAAAGATGAATAATGATGGTTTACAGGGGTACATAAACTTATTATGATGGGGTAGGAAGATAAACTTTGGGGGTACTCGGATTAAGGGGTACCGTTAGTATTTTCTGGGGTATAAAGAGGAACGCCCTTAAATTAAAGGCAAAGCATAGACGGATGTGCAGTCGAAGGCTGCACAAAATTTTAACGTATTTTGAAAAAGCTTACTAATTGTAAAATATGAACCAATCAAAAATGCCCAAATAAAACGATATCAAGCTATATAATACCAGAGTATAAATACCTAATATGAACCGATCAAAAAGGCCCTATTTTTGATCAGTGACGTACTCATAGTATGGTTGTGAATTCAGTTTGGCATGAGGTTCAAGGATCAAACACTTTTAAACTCTTTTTTCTTCTCACATAGGTGATAAAAACTTTGAATTTTGGGCCACCAGAAAATGGGGCTCTAGGCGGCCACCTAGACTGCCTATGGCCTAAAGGTCCTGGGTAGAAACTACGGTCATTGGGGTTTTGGTGGCTTTAAAAAATTACTGCAGATCAACTTTCATATTCGAGACAGCGGATCGAGTTTTCTCATTCTAAAATTTGGAGATCTCGTAAAAACTCATTATCATGTAAATTATGGGAATTGGACTGCGTCTGCTCATGGGAGCAAGCTAAGTGGCTTCAGATCTATCAGAGAAGGGCAGTTATGAGCATATGCCATGTATCAGGAAGAAAAGAAAGAAATGGATAACCATTTTATTTTTAATTTAGGTTTCTCTTAAATAAAGCCCATGCTTTTATTAACCATAACCCATTTGATATGGTCAATAGTTTTTGACTATAATTTGTAGTTTGACCTTTTTTAATTAATAACCATAACCCATAAACTAGCCAAGTGACTCACTGAGTCAGTGTGTAAAACACTGAGTTTGAAAATTAAAATTAGTTAATTATAAAAACGGTTTATAGTTTTGTTTTTCTTTTTCAAAAAAAAAAAAAAAAAAACGAGTTTGCTAGGGAAAAAATAAAAGATTAAACCAGAAGCTCTCCTTCCGCCAGTGTACCCTGGATGGGAAAACGTATGCAAAGAAGCAGCACCTACATGGGGACTGTCAGTAGGTCATACGAGTAATTACCCAGATACTGATATTCTGACAACCTCCAAGACTCCACAGTACCTGAGCTGCTGCAACAATTTAGACATTCCTGGACATACTAATTGAGAGATAAAGCAAGTGTTAATGTTGTAATGGTGCAATCAGTTCATCATACAGTTAACACTCCTCTGCATAAATTCTAAACTACATCATACACAACAAATATACCGAAAAAGTAAGACACCTAGAATTTTGTCGCCCACTTTGTTTCTGCAACATGAAGCCACGAACCACATAGTAGTATCAAAAAGGACCCAGATGGATTCGAACCATCATCCTCCACAAACCTTAAAGGTCTGAGTGCTCTTACCGTTTTGAGCTTATGAGTCCATTAAAAAAGATAAACCAATTGCGAAGTCTGTAAATGTCACACTTTGAAACATAAAGCTCTTTAAGCATACTGCAGTTTACTGCAATTGAGGCCAAACTTTCATCGGTAACTTTACTGCACTCCCCCAGGTTTACCAATCCATTGTCAGAAACAAAAGAACACTTGCAAAAAGAATAATCCCTCAAACTTAAAATCCTGTAACAGTGCTTGTCAGAGACACATCAGTGTGTTATGATTTCATAAACCTAAGTTAAAATCTCCTCCAACAATCTGACCTAAACATATCCTTATACTACAATTCATTCAACCCAAAATAAAATTTTCTAGTATCTCAAAACCGACTCTCTAAGACATTCCATAAAGCTAATTAACTAAGAAATGCAACTTACTTCTCTTGTTCTCGGACTTTTTAATAGTTCTAGGAGCTTAAGTTCTAAGCTTCCCAATAACATTGGTGTTGATATCTAAACATACTACAATTCATTCAACACAAAATTCAATGCATACAACTATTTCACCAGTACTATATCATTGTGAATTACTACATATAATTAACATTCAATTACCCCAAATTGGGTTCGACATCTTAATAAGAAACAAGGTTTATGCAAATATGAATAGTGTAGGCCTAGAAGACAAAAGAAAAAAAAACGGTAAATTTACCTGCAAAGATAAACGGTAAGTTTGCAAATCCATCTTCCATCGTCTCTCAATTTTTTCTAGTGTTTGAAATTCCACTCGGTTGTCTTCGATACCGGAGCCCTGCACATTCAGTCACCCAAAAACGATAATTATAAACCTAAAAATTCATAAAATTAAGAACACAGATTCAAATAACAAAACGAAGTAATAGGTCTCTTACGTACAAGCGAATAACACTTAATTTATAACCCCAAAATTTAATCATGAAACCCCAATTACAAATTAATTTACTTGTGGATTGCGATTTCGTGTTTCTGCAACTGCAATACATCGAGATTTTGAAGAAGAGGCGAGTTCAACTGTTTAGGGTTGCGATTATAACCACACATTAGGGTAAGAATTTCTGGTAAGAATTTGGATGGGGGTGGGGGGTTCTTTCTCTCTCGATTTGTTGTTGGGAGGAGGAGAAGGGTTGATAAGCAAACTCGTTTCCTTATTCGAGTTTAATAATTTTGAATCGGGGAAAAAGAACTGAAACTCGTCAGATTTTTTTGGGTTATGATTTGGGTTATAGTTAATAATTTGGCTTTTTCCTATGGGTTATATTGAATATGGGTTATGGTTATTAAATGTATGGGCTTTATTTAAGAGAAACCTTAATTTATTACCACCCTATAGATCATTTTATCATAGTCCCGAAATTAGTCACACCAATCTATAAAATTATCCCTAAAATTTGACAATCTAAGCTGATAATCTAAGACAGGCTTAATAAACTAAAAGTCACGTATGAGGTCTCCTTTTGGGAAATAATCATCATTTTGATGTTTCTGGTTCGTATCAATCTTGGTTGGTGTGATAAAGGATATAACCTCATAGTTTAGCTTCCTCCCACATGATAGTGTCAATCGGGGCCCAGACCGTGTTAAATCGGGCAGGTAAGTAGCAGCCATTTTTTTTTCCTGGCTGAATTAGGCCCCATTGTGGAGTATTTGGCCCCATAGAAATTTAAACCCATCTAGGGTTAGTTGTTATGGGATGTCTTCACAGGGGTGGAATATACAATATTACCCTTCACTACTAATTAATCATACTAACTAATCCACCCGAAATAGTAAACTTACCTTAATCCAAAAACCCTAAAATATTTAAACCCAAAAACTTTCCAAAACCAAAATCATTTCACTCTCAAACCAAAACAAAAACAAAAACAAAAATTTCGAATCCGCCCACTCGAGAATCAAGCCGGAAACTTCGTCAAAGGTGTGTAATCTTATCTCAATCGTTTTTAGTGTGTTAGTTGCTTATTATACGTGATTTGGTTGCATGAAACTCTGATTTTTCGGAAATTTTTTCGGCTGATAATACCAGAATCGTTGGATCCAAAACAACATATCCAACGATTGTTCATCTTCACTAGCAACAATCGTTTTCTGTTTTATCACATATATACCGATTATGTTTCTAATATGAACAAACGTTATATGTAGTGTTATATATGAACCGATTATTGATCATCAGCACTTCATGCAAAATTCCATGCAAGTTACGTAGTTTTGTAATCGGTGGATAACTGCCTATAGATTGAACGATTATGTTTTTAAGAACAACAAACGTTAGATGTAGTGATATATATGAACCGATTATTGATCATCAGCACTTCATGTAAAATTCCATGCAAGTTACGTAGTTTTGTAATCGGTGGATAACTGCCTATAGATTGAACGATTATGTTTTTAAGAACAACAAACGTTAGATGTAGTGATATATATGAACCGATTATTGATGACCTCATCAGCTCAGTTACGTGGCTTAATACATAGAGTAATCGGTTTATTGTATATGATATTTCCACCGATTGTTTGATTATCGGTGTAGGTTGTTTACTATATGTACCGACTGTTTTGATGGGTTCAATCGGTTTATGAAAAACACTATGTCCACCGATTCTGTAGTCATACACAGTTTGTCGTTTTATATTATATATGTTATTCAACGATTGTGCATGTTGCTTTTGATAATCGGTTTATAATGTTTAAAATGTATGCCGATTTGGTGCTACAGAAATGGATGATGAGAAGATCAGACCGCGAGATCTGGAAAGAGTGCGACAAGTCAAACGTACTCCATGTAATGAGACTATTCTCGAAGAGTGCATTCGTCTCGTCAAGCATTTGGCTGTGGTGGAAATTCACGAGTTGATTGACTATTGTACTGATAGGCTTGAGAAGATCGAGGAGTTCAGCAGAGAGGAGGCTGACTGGAAGGAAATGGAGAAGGCTCAGAAGCTGCGTGAAGAACAGGATGCTGCAGATGAAGCTCGTAAGGCCGCTGCTGCTGCTGCTGCTGCTGCTGCTGCCAGGTTTGCTGCCGCCTTTGCTGCTGCTGAAGATGATCTCGACCATCCTCCTGGTTTCCCAGCAAAGCGCCGTCGTTAGATACTTGTGGTGATGATCATGAAATGTCTAAGTAGTTAGAACTTTAGGTGGTTTAAAGACTTGTTTTTGTTCTTGTTTTAAGACTTTTTGTTGTTCTTGTTCCTTTTTTAAGACATGTTGTTTGGATTACGTGTTTCAGTTTAAGACTTGATCTATGGATGAATGTTATGTTCTACTACTTACATCTTCTGTCTGCGTAAATCGGCGTATATATATAAATTGGATTACCGATTAAGTTTACTTCAAATTGGTTTTTTCCTGTAACTTCACAATCG